>JAGGAW010017206.1:38031-50810 GCA_017657375.1 Termitomyces sp. T27 | reverse complement strand
ACTCAATGAAAAGCAGAGGAAGTTGGAGGACCTAATGGAAAAGCTGAAGGCTCAATTCCGAGTGAGAGAAAAGGAATCTGGCCAGAATTAATACTATTGCAAATCCCCAGTACCGACTCGACTGATATGATGTCCTCCCATGGGATTTGTTTCCTTGATCTTGCTCGTAAATTCCATATGATTCAAACATGATACCTCTCCAAATATGTTTTGGAATTTCATCGCGATCGGTTCTGATTTGTGTCTTGAGAATACGTCCCTGTACATATATCATTGTCAATTCTGAAAAATTCTGCATATGTGTGATCGATATCAAACAACAATTGGTGTATAACTCAGAAACAGTACAAAGGACAAGCAATGTTAAGAGATATACCTGTCGTGATTGTTCTTCCGTGAAGCTTTCACACCAAAGTCTGAATCCAGTTTAATAATCCATTCAGTATCATGCTTGCAACCTGGTGATATCCACGCACCATCAAACTATACCGCTCCATCCTTTGTTTCCCTTAAAATGAGCATAACCGATCACTCTTGCAAGATTGATCCTTCGCACGTAATCGTAACTTGAGTGCGTCCATCAAGGTGATGGAGTTCTACGATAGACTGAGCAAAAAATTCTCATCGTAAGTATACCGTAAAATGAAGGCCACCTGTGCTGTCTTCGCCATCCACTTACTGTTTCAGGTCCAGCTTCGCTAATATGCTCCATGGTCACTGGGACACCGACTTTCAGTCGATGCAAAGGCTGGAGGTTCCATCTTCATATATAAATCGTTATAAGGAAGGACACACAGAGAGAGGCAGGTAGACTCGAAAACTTACTCGATCATACCTTGGAGTCTCTATTGAAGGCACGCTGTCTCCAACCAACTTCAATATGGTCTTGCACTGCGCATTCAGTCATGTACATGCTGGCGAGTATCTCTTTGAAGGTACATAATTGGGTCAAAGGATCATACCCTCAGAAACAGATCTAACGTACTTCATCGAATTGAAGCACACCGTGAAACGCGCGTCATTCGAGACAATTGAGATAAGATAAGATGGATTCTGGCCAGACCCAGTCTGAGTCATTTGGACTTGTCTTTGCTGAATACCGTGACTTTGTTCCCGACTGACTCTTGCCAACGAAGGTATTGATTTATTAGACACGCACTCCCGCACACGCACGCATCCCTGCACTCACACCTAAACGACATGCCCCCGCACGAGCCCCTATTCCCACACGCCCTAGGCCCACCAGGCGGCCATACCTTCGCCTCCACCCTCCTCCTCTCCTTCGCCTGCGCGCCCCTCCTCAAACAGCACCTCCTCCGCACGCTAGACATGACGAACGAGGATCTCGCGTCGCTTGAGCCCATTCTCGCCGATACCTGGGAGCACTGGAACCGCGCTCGAAGGACGCAGCAGCAGCAGATCCAGCAGCAGGCGCAGCAGGACGCCGCTGCCACAGCGGCTATGTTCCCCTTGCCGCCTTCGCCACCCTCCACAGACGCAGTGACAAACGAAATTATGGCGCACTTCCACAGGCCACTCGTTGCGCCGACGCCGTTGAAGACTGACTCTGCTACCGACTCAGATTCGGATGCAGGCTCAATGCCGTCGAGCTCGGGCGGCACGGCGACTGTGACAGATACAACCACAGCTACGACGAGGAGTGCGGCAATTGGTCCGCATTTGGCGATTGACACGAAGAGCGAGTCACCGGCGTAGATGATGGGGATTTTGGGGCGGACGATCCGAATTTTGGCCAGGGGTTTCCTCTATTCTCAATTTTGGCATTCTTTCACGCACCTGTGCTATTATTTTTCCAATATCATTGTGTTCCAACTCTGACAAAAGTGACACAATGAGCGGATACTATGTTCTGTATGCTCGAGCGCCTGGGTGACCCGTTCGAAGATGCGCACGCGGCTCATTAGAAGCCTGCCTGCCAACAATGAGTGATTGTCGGATCGAAACGGCGGATACGCCGTGTGCGTTCTTGATGTGGTGTCCAAAAATGGTCCCGGCGAAGGGGGTGGTGCAGGTAATAACGCATTGGGCATATGTAGCTGCGTATTCGAATCAATCGTTGATACTCATTCTGTGAGACAGTAGACTGTATTGCAAGAACTTGACGTGCTCGCCGAGACTGATCATGATCATATTATTCTCAAATGACATTTTGTTTTTTGTTTTCTTTTACTTGCATGTCACACCGTCAGATGTATTGATTTCTGATGAGTCTGATTTGTGGTAAGTATCTGATTCCAAATAATGTACATAGTAATACATACTGAAGCGCGCCACAGGTGCTATATCTCAACTACATAGCACCCCTCTCGAATTCCGTATCACCTATCAAAACCAGCACTGCAATTCCAGGTCCAGGCACAAGCACTGACCAAGCACGCCCAATAGCATCCCTCCACTAGACTGTCAAGTGTGCCCTAGGCAACTTGTGCGAGTCCAACGCCACCTCCAATGCCTCTAATCTAGGATAACACACGAATAGGGACGTGGGAGCAGCGGGCGGAAGGGGACCGAGACACGCACACGTACACAACTGGCGGTCCCGACAACAGATTTTGACTTCGTGAGTATGAGAAGTTTAATAAGGCGCTGCTTGTGCTAGATGGGAAGGTTAATGACATTGCGCATGCTTCTGGTTTTAGGCGCAGAGGGCAGTTGGGAGCGAACTAGGCTCTACCTCCACCAAGATTGGGCCTGACACCCCATCCGCATCCTACGAAATCATTATTTGACTCCCTCTCGCCCACGCCTGCACGGGGCGGATGAAGAGACAGTGGAGGGCAAGAGTGAGAGAGAGGAGCGGAAGAGGGATGTGATGACCTTTGGAGATCCCGGGGGTGTCGGGGCTGGTCATGGTCATGGTCATCGGTGCGCATAGGGACCGGGGTGCAAGTGCGAGTGTGAGAATGCGCTATCAATCATGTTAAGTATTATGACTCCCGGTGAATTGTCGGACAAGCCTATCCTTTTAAATTTGATCTTAACATCAACCGCAGCTGGCATTCTGTCATTGATCATTCCCATTCCTTCCTCATCACGACCATTTACCTCAACACTCCCATCCAACCAATTTTTCGTCCTCGATTAAGGCATGAGCTCGCTTTTTTTCGCTCTTGTTCGCACGACCTCGACCGCCTGCCCACGACACTTCAACAGACTCCAATGAAGAACAATCTTTTCAGCAGTCGGAATCCGAGTTTCCAACCCCCAAGGCTACGATGAAAGGGCCCGCAAATTCTGGTCTCTTTACGTCAAAGATATGACAAAAACATGATGGATACATGGAAAGCTGATATGGACAGCACCCTCATCTTTGTGCGTTTCAAACTAATGCTATCACTTGTGCCGTGAATGAAGCTGATATCCCTGCTCCTCTCACCATTCCAGGCCGGTCTCTTCTCTGCCGCAGTCACCGCCTTTCTAATTGACAGTTACAAACTCCTTCAACCAGATTTCGGCGACGAGACGAGGGACTCTGCAGCAGTGATCATGGTTAGTGTCACATGCTGGTTGGTGTTATACATCTTGGCCACCATCGTGTCTCTCCTTGACCTAAATGTGCCTTACGAAACACCTCTTTCCTATCCTCTTCAGCACCTGCAGGAATTCATAAAAGGCAAGAACTCGTCACAAGTTGATGAGGAATTGGCCGACTCAGAGTCACTCGACAAAGTCAAACAAGAACAAATCCAGGCAGTCTCGTGGGTGTACAATAGAACGGATGATGACTACGAACTGCAGAATTTTGTGGAGAGCATACCTGGACTTTTATCCATGCAGGATGGCCGGTGTGCATGGGAAGTATTCCTTGCAAAAAGTGCCGAGTCAGCTCAAGATCTTGAATTTCGAACTCTCTGCCTTTTGAAGAGCTGCTCCCCCACTGAACATTTAGACCCAAAACATCAACAGCTGCGAGCCACGCTTTGCATTGATGCACTTTTGGCATCAACCTCATCTTTTCCCAACTTCTTCAATCAGAATCACTCATTGCCCGATACTTTCAATTTTGACGAATACATTCTGGCTCCTTGGGAAGATGATGGCACATTAGCAACCAAAGCTGCCTGTGCAGAAACCATCTTCTGTTGCCAATCTCTCATCTTCAACATACCCAAGATCAAGTCTTACAGTGACTTTTGCAACCTGGCAAACAGAGCTGATCAGGCATTGAGGGACATCGACGATCTTCGTGAGATTCTTGAGCAACTGCTTGAAGAATCTGAGACTACACCAAAGGACCATGTATCAGATATTGCAATCCTTCTAAAAGTATATGCGGCTGTTGTGAAGCCTATGGCTTCCGATCTGGAAAGTTGCATCAAGACAATTCAAAACATAGTCCCCTGTGCCCCAAAGCTTGGTCTCCTATCATGGTATTCTTCACTGCATTTCTCGCATTTTGAAGCAAAGTATAACAACATCCTGGATCAACCCATGAATATAGAGCTTAGAACAATGCCCTACCATATGATAGGATTTCTACGCCTTCACAAGGTTTATCCAACCATTCTTGACATGACTTCTATACCTGGTCTCACTAGGTCACATTTGCAAGTACACTTGCCTCCTAGTTGGAAATTCTGTTCTGGGCCCACAGCCTTCAAGTTGCTCTGATGAAGATGTGACCGAGAACGCCCCGACACAGAGGGTGGAACCGTTTGACCCTGAACCTGAGCTATCATCATCTATTCAACGGGTACTTGCACCTGTGTTCTCCTTGTTGTCTGGCTTGGGACCCCACTCATCTTCGTCTGGGTCCAGCTGGAGCACACTATATAGTACAACATACAAACTACAAGACTACTCCGCATGTCATTTGATGTCGCTGATTACACGATCTCACGGCCCATTCCAATTGCTGGGCACAATTACAACAGCCATTGTCAAAGATGAGGGCACAGTTAGCGGACTTCTGATGCTCATCACCGTTCTGAAGTGTTACAAACCTGCCAAACCATTCAAACCCTCCATCATCGATGAATGGCTCGAGAGCATCTGTCCTCTCTCGAATGATCGGCCACTAGAGTCAGAGGGATCCCAAGTCCTTCTTGTCATTGCACTCCTCGAAATTTTGGTTTGGGAGCGTGAGTGGTCTTCTGAGCATCTTTCCCACTGAACCAGGCTCCAGATCCGTGTACCTGTACGAGGTCATCATCGCTATCGAAACCATTCACAGATTAGACCCCAAGTACACCTTGTTCTCGAAAAATAGTTGTTACCTTGCGAGCATGGTCATGCATATGCTCAAAGACCGGGGAGAAGTTTGGTGTGCGAACCCTACGAGCTCCTTCAAATCCATTGGCAAACGTACTGCTGAAATTGCTCAGCACAAAAAACAATTTGCGGCAGTTGTCAGAGCCTTTGAGAGCAATGTACGTGATCGAGATTATTGAGAACAAATTCTAACTTTGCTTTTCAGCTCACAGAAAGGGCGGAGAAGATGAGGTCGAGTTCGAGGGAAAGAATGCCATGAATGAGCGAGAGAAAGGTGTCGAGAAGCAAAAGGAGGTCATGGAGGAACGGGGAAAACCCATGATGGAGCGGGAGAGGACAATGGTCGAACGAGAGAAGACTATGATAGAGCGAGGGAGGGCTATAGAGGAGCGCGAGAGAGCCATGGAAGGGCGAGAGAAGACCATGGAAGAGTGAGAGATGGCTATGAAGGAACGGGAGAAGACTACGGAAGAACGTGAGAGGGCCATGGAGGAGCGGGAGAGGGCTATAGAGGAGCGGGAGAGGGCTATAGAGGAACGGGAGAGACTCGACGAAAAGCAGAGGAAGTTCGAGAACCTAATGGAAAAGCTGAAGGCTCGATTGCAAGTGACAGAAAAAGAATCTAGCCAGAACTAACATTATGACTTACTCCAGTCACTGACTCGATTGATTGGTTTATGTAAGTGTATGTACTTACTTCCATGACTGCGTTCACTACTCCATATATTCAATTTCTTGATATCGTTCATGTATCCCATCTGATTCAAGAATGGCGCCTCTACAATCAAAATTCCTAGCGATCAGTCTTGCTGCACTCCGGACGACCCTACAGCAAAATCCACGCTCGCCAGCTGGAGCTCGAGGTTGTAGCGAATTGAGTATATGGATATGAAGAATTGAGGAAGTGTCAGGATCTTCAAGAAGTGTTTGTGGCACTTGCCGATTCCCGAACGTCCGACCCTAAAAGTTAGGATGCTTTTAAGCGCGGCAGCCGGCGCGTTCCTTTCTCAGTACTCACAGGTACTCGCGACCATACATCTCAGCTGTGACTCAACACCTATATCCAATCTTTCGTCCAAGTCGATTAGGCATGAGTTTGTTTTCACGCTCACTTGTACGACCTTATCATCGCATGTGTTCGTTTCTTTCACACTTGTTCGGCACACGCTCTCGACATGCTGCCCTTGCCAATACTTCAACAGACCCCGACAAAGAACAATCTTTCCGGGATCCGGAGTGGAAATCCGAGTTCTCCCAAGGATACGATGAAAGGGCCCGCAAATTCTGGTCTCTCTACGTCAAAGAAGCGGAGCAGTATGATCAAAACATGACGGATACATGGAAAGCTGATATGGACAGTACCCTCATCTTTGTGAGTTTCAGTATTACTTGTGCCGTGAATAAAACTGATATCACTGCTACTACCTCTCATCATTCCAGTCTCTTCTCTGCCGCAGTCACCGCTTTTTTGACCGACAGCTACAAACTCCTTCAGCCAGATTCCAGCGACGAGACGAGGGACTTGCTCAAGCAGATTCTTGCTATACAGATAGCAGGAGCATCTCTCAATACATCAGCCATTCCGCTTCCCACCGCCGTGGTCACTTCAACGTTCAACTCGCCAGCGTCGGCAATTGCAGTCAATGCTCTGTGGTTCCTCAGCCTCTCGTGCAGCCTCGCGACGGCTCTCGGTGTTACCCTGGTGCAACAATGGATCAGGGACTACTTGCGACGGACCCAGGAGTCCAACCAACCTCAAGTTCGTGCAACGAATCGAGGAACCATGTTCTACGGAATCGAGAAGTGGAAAATGCAAAACGTTGTTAAATATATTCCGATGCTGCTCCATTTTTCCTTGTTCTTCTTTTTCACAGGTTTATGCATCTTCTTGTGGGACATCAGTAAGCCCACCGCGGCGGTAGTCGTATTTATTGTCGCATGCTGCCTGGTGTTTTACATCTTTGCCACCGTTGCGTACCTCCTTGACTTCTATGCCCCTTACAAAACACCTTTTTCTGAACTTCTTCGGTGCCTGTGGGAATTCATAACTCGCCCCGTCAAAGGCAACAACTCATCACAAGTTGATCAGGATTTGGCCGACTCGGAACCACTCTACAAAGGCGAACAACAACAAATGCAGGCGGTCTCGTGGGTATACGATAGAACAAACGATGACTACGAGCTGCAGGACCTTGTGGAGAGTATACCTGGACTTCTAGACACGCAGGATGGCCAGGATGCATGGGAAGTATTCCTTGCAAAAAGTAACCAATCAGCTCAGGATCTCCACTCGCAGACTGTTTGCCTCCTGAAAAGCTGCTCTGCCACTGGGTATCTAGACTCAAATCATCGACAGCTTCGAGCCGCGCTTTGCATTAATGCACTCTTGGCATTGAGCCCATTCTCTCCCGACTCCTTCTATAAGAATGACTTGTCGAGCACTCTCGAGTTTGACGAATACATCGAGGCTCCTTGGGAAGACGATGGCACATTAGCCACCAAAGCTGCCTGTGCAGAAGCCCTTTTCCTTCGCCGATCTCTCATCTTTGATAAATCCAAGATCAAGTCTTGCAGTGATTTTGATGACCTAGCCAACAAAGCTGATCAAGCACTGAGGGACATCAATGATCTGCGCGAGATTCTTGAAGACTTGCTAAAAGAATCCGAGACTCTGATAACAAATCATGAATCGGATATTGCAATCCTTGTGCAAGCATATGAAGCTGTTGTGAATGCCATGGCTTCCAAAGTCTCAAGTTGCGTCAACAAAATCCGAGACGTACTTCCTGCAAAGCTTCATCTTCTATCATGGTATTCTTCGCTGACGCATTCGACTGTTAGAGCGAATTTTGAAAACATCCCAGACAAACCCATCAATCTAAAGCTTAGAACACTGCCTTATCATATTCTGGGATTTCTACGTCTTCACCAGACCCATTCAACTATTCCTGATGTGACTTTTGATATGCCACCTAGGCTACCAGTCCCTATCAATGACTTTATACATTTGCCTTGTAGTTGGAAATCCTGTTCTGGGCCAACGATGTTCAAGCTGCCTTCTAACGAAAGTATGGCTGCTAGTGGCAATATCCCCACCGATGACGTGGAACCCTTTGACTACAGGCTTGATTTACCATCATCTATCCGACGGGAATTCGCCCCCTTTCTCTCCTTGCTGTCTACTTTAAAACCCCATAATTTTGGGGCTCGTTTTGGACCAATGATTCATGGATCCGCACTCTCGCCAAATTACTCTATGTGTAATTTGATGTCGCTGGTTACACCATCTCATGGCCCATTTCACTTGTTAGGAATAATGTTAACGGCCATTGTTGAGGACGAGGGTAGAATTGGTGGGCTTCTGATGCTCATCAGCGCTCTGAAGTTTTACAAGCCTGCCAAACCATTCAAACCCTCTATAATTGACCAATGTCTCGAGAGCATCTGTCCTTGTCTCTCAGATGATCAGCCATCAGGCTCAGAGGGATCCCAAGTCCTTCTTGTCCTTGTGCTCCTGGAAATTTTGGTTTGGGAGCGTGATTGGTCTTCCGAACATCCTTTCCCACTCTCAGATAACATCGTTGAATGCCTTATCGATCATATATCCTACTTTCGTCACCAGTTGTCGTTGGAGTTGGCAGAACGCGCGTTTGGGGTCAGACCCTATGACAACTACTCGATAGAAGACCGAGCACAGGTTGTTTGTTCACGTCTTTATAATCAGAGAATGACTTGGATTCAGTCCCGTGGGCCCAACAGGCTACAGGAAATTTGATTTCACAAGCTATTGTGTATGTGTCATTCCTTGTCTTCTCAACCGCTGGTCGCTAAGGTGTTGTTAGTCAATTGTTCATTAATGGAAACTCGTCTGAGTTATCACGGAAGGACCCATGACTCGGAATGTAAAGCATAAAACACTGCTCTACTATATTCTGAGATTTCTACCCCTTCACCAGGCGTATCCAATCATTTTTGACATGACCTTTCCACTTCTTGATCTGTCACTTGAAGTTGACGTGTATCCAATCATTTTTGACATGACCTTTCCACTTCTTGGTTTGTCACTTGAAGTTCACTAAAATCACAGAAGGAAAAACATCTTTGAACCTATGCTTCAATCTTGTTTTGTGCCAAAGGTGTCCAAGCTGCCTTCTAACAAAGGTGAACCTGACAACGCCACAGCACAGAATGCAGGACCCTTTGACCCCGAACATGATTTATCATCATCTATCCAGCGGAAACTTACTCCTTCCTTCTCCTTAATAACCGTCTTATATCACCATCAACAGCCTCTTTCTTTAGGGATAGATGATATGAAGTAGACGAACCACCAAAATACTCCGCGTGCCCTTTGACGTCACTGGTTGCACGATTTCATGTCCCATTTTACTCACTAAGAATAATTCTTACGGCCATTGTCGAAGGAGGTACAACTGGTGAACTCCTGATGCTCATTAGCACTCTGAAGTCTTACAAACCTGCTAAATCATTCAAACCTTCCATCATTGATCAATAGCTCGAGACTATCTGCCCCTGTCTCTCAAACCAGCAGCAGCTGCAATCAGAGGGATCCCAGGTCTTTCTTGTCTTTGCGCTCCTCGAAATTCTAGCCTGGGAGCGTGAGTGGTCCTCTGAGCATCCTTTCCCATTCTCGGATATCACTATTCGACACCTTATCAATACGCTAAGCCGCCTTTCACCCCAGCTATCGGTGGAGCTGGTGGAACGCGCGTTTGGGGTTACACCCCATGGCAACTGGGGAGTTATAAGCTCACGTGCTTAATGTGCGTTCCTTTTCAGTAATCGATGGTTGGAATTTCGACTGCCATTTACGAGCAGCCACGATGCCTTACCTCACTACTGTTATTCACTATGTTCAGTATCTTAAAGGTATTGATCAAGATTGCATATCCTTATCTTGCTCGTGTATCCCATCTGATTCAAGAACAAATGTCTCTCGGAGGTTCCTAGAGATCGATTCTGACCTGTGTCTCGAGGATACGCGCCTGCACATATCATTTCAATCCACATCGAATACAAAATTTTCCGGCGAACTGATAGAATATGCTTGCTTCCGGGGGTAACACAATGCGTTGAGCTAGATATGGACAAGGGGAAAGGTTTAATACTTCAAGATACATCGTCCTTGCCGCCGCTCAGACTCCTGAAAAATTCTGCATATGCGTGATCGACATCGAACAATAGCTAGTGCATAACTCAGAAACAGTACAGGAGATAAGTTAAAGAATATACCTGTCGTGATTGTTCTTCTGTGATCTCTTCTGATGCTTTCATACCGTTGAGAGTGATAAGCCTGGATCCAGTTTAATCATCCATTCAGTACCATGAATTCGATGTGACATCCACGCACCATGAAACCATACGGCTCCGTCCTTCCCAGTCTTTGCTTCCCTTGAAACGAGCATAACCGGTCACTAATTCTTGTAAGATTGGATGAAGCTGATCCTTCGCGCGTAATCGCAGCTTGAGCGCGTCCATGAAGGTTATGAAGTTCTACGATAGGCTGAGCGAATGATCCTCATTGTATAGCCGTAGAAAGGGAATCACCTGTGTCGTCTCCGCCACCCATTTTCCTGTTTCCGGTCCAGCTTCGCTAGAATGCTCCACCGTCGCTGGGACACCGACTTTCAGTCGATGTAAAGCAGCCGGATGATCCATCTTCAAAGACAAAGCGTTACAACAAAGGATACACAAGGAGAGATAGATATAATCTTACTCGATATCTTGTCATGAACGCCTCTATTGAAGGCACACTGTCCCCGACCAACTTCAACATGGTCTTATACTGCGCAATTAGTCGTGTGCATGCTGGCGAATATCTCTTTGAAGGTACACAACTGAGTCGAGGATCATAACCTCATGAACAGATCCAACGTACTCAGCTGCGGTTATCGAATCACGGACAAACGCGCGTTCTAGGTAATCGAGCGCAACGGTGATCCCAAAAAGAGTTGCAAGGTTGTTGTACTTCTCCCTGTCTGCGTTTGTTGTATAGAGACGAACCTCCTCGTCCATGGATAACGGTAAGCCGCTCATGTTGCCAATCGTAAGAGGTTTGGATTCTGCGGAGTGCGCGATGGAGGTCGAGTCCCAGTAAGGTATTACGTAAACAAGGGCAACTGAGATCGATTAGATAAGATGGTCTATTCTGGGCCAGTCCGATATCGGCCGCTTATTTTGGACTTGTCCTTGCTGAAATCCCTTGTTCTCGACGTCGACTCACTCTTCGCAAGCGAAAATATCCATAAGGCTTCTAATCGTTGAAATACAAGTCAACTCGAATGATCATTACCTTACTATGCATATGGCAACGGCAATTACTTATACTTAACCGAGCACAAATAACATACGATCTCATCGCAGCTCTTTGTTCTACTCTGTCATGACGAAATTGAAAGCTGGTCGTCATCCGATGTCAACTTGTTGTAGACTCACGAGTTTCAGATACCGCGGCAAGTGCCACCCTCCAAATCTCATTGTTCTCCTAACAGGTCCCGTATCCCGTTTTGAATCCGTGGCCCTGATGGCCAATGCTTCTTTGACTTATATGAAAAAAGGCCCCGAAACCTCGTTGCACTGGCTCCCCACCCCTGTGCCACGACTTATCGTGGTGTCCTGATTCTCTGCAAGTTCGGCAACGCATCATTCATCCCTTGAACCTACTCTCCTCTCTCCTCTCGACTCTACTCCACCCGTGGCGCCCACAGACGCACGTAGAACGACTATGGCGCCCCTCCAGCTCTCTATGATCTCCGATCGGTTGGAGATTATGCTGGGGGTTGTCCAGTCGACGATTACCCTGGGAGGTCGCCATGGCCATGGAAATGGACACCATGCGGCCTCCAAGGCGCGAGTGCGATGGCGTCCTCATCGACCGTGCATCCAAAGTATGGTCACACAACCTAGGTATCACAAGCGGAGGATACCAGACCTAGACAGAGACAGCCTATCCTCCATGGAAGACGGCTCCGAGACACTCGTGTTGGAGAGCTTCCACGAGTCCTATTCCTATTACACGCTCCCATCGATCGCCATCGTACGTCTCTGTTCCATCCTTTTATGCATGCCCAGAAGATTGAGACTGATCAACACAGACCTTTCCCTCCCAAACTCAACCCACATACATCTTCACTGGCAGCAAGAAAATCGTTCCCAACATCGCAGACTTCGATTGGGACGCCGAAGGCACGAGCGACACGGACACAGACACCTACTATTCCTATGAGGGAACGCAGCCCAACTCTTCCGTAGACTTTGAAGCCGGTACTAGGCCCGCGTGGGCCGCAGGGCATCCCACGCCCAAAGGGACCACCCCGTCTCGGGTATTAATTGAATGCGTGACGCCTCTGTCCCCTCCTCCCCTGCACCATTCTGGCAGGACACGCAGTGAGGTCATGTCCATTCCTCGGGATTCCCCTGGGACGTGTCCGTGAGTTGATTCATTTCACGCCCTTAAAGTGCCACTGCTTACCTAGCCGTTCAAGTATCCACGGCTGTGGCGATTGCGGCCTCTGCGACCCAACCAA
>JAGGAW010017206.1:0-35165 GCA_017657375.1 Termitomyces sp. T27 | reverse complement strand
CATCCGGTACTTGTTCGGCAATCGAGCGTCCTCGACGATGGCTAGAAGAAAACGTTGAACTACATAGAAAAAGAAAAAGAAAAGTCAAAAATACTCACGAATGACATTTGTACGTTTTTTGGCCATGTTAATCAGGTCACGGCCTGACCGTGGCGAGAATTCAACAGCGTACACAATGCCCTCCTATAAAAAAAGGAAAAAGGCGTGAGCACAGAGAGAGACAAAAAAAAAGCCTGAGTGCCTACAGGTCCAACGATATCCGCAACATGGCTCACACTCGTCCCACTCGCCGCACCAAGATAAAGCACCTTGGCACCCGGCTTGATGTAAATCTCATCCAACCCACCAAGGACACCCGCCGCAAGCTTAGATCTGAACGGATTCCACACCCGATACTCCGTCTTCGTGTCTTCAACATCCCCATCGATAGATATCCGCTTCTCTCCATACACAGACTCGCCGGGCACAAGGTTCTTCGTGACAAGCATGTGTTCCTTACCCTTCGCGATGAATACACCAGGGTGTCTGTGTGGCTCGAGGACGGTCTTCGCGCCGCCTCTTGCGCCGCCCCTGCCACCTCTGCCAGCCCCGCGTCCTCCACGCCCGCCGCGACCACCAGGGGCACCACGTCCGCCCCGTGCAGCACCTCCACCACGGACACCTCCACCTGGAAATTGAAAGAAAAGACAGATATTAGTCCTTGCGTTTCTGAGCCAATTTCGACTGAGAGCTGACCACGTCCTCCACCACGTCCTCCACGACCACCTGCACCACCTCTGCCTCCACCTCGACCACCTCTATCCCCTCCACCTCGTCCGCCAAATCCACCGCGCCCACCTGGTGCTCCTGTGCCATTCAGACAGAATAAATTAGTACTTCTGGAGCGATTTGAAAGGGTATTTACGCACCGAATGCCATCAGTTAGTGTATTGTGCCGGATGTATAGCCTCGACAACGATATTCGGTTATGAGCACAGCGAGCAATTTTTTTTTTCCCGATTCGACGTAAACAAGTGCAATCGTTGGAACAGCCTCGGTGATCGGTGTTCGGATACATCTTATCTTATCTTTACCACCCATACTTACTCTTCAGTCTCCCTCCATCCACATCCGTACTCACTTGTGGCAAATGCACCGCACGGCACAAACTACCGCTCGTTCTCGGCCTAGTTTTATTTGGTAAAGTCTATTCATTCATTACACAGCAAAATATATATTTTGGCATAAGTACTTAGCGAACCTTGCAATTGGAATTCGAAGCTTGATGGCAATTCAATCTCACCCACTCACCTTGTCACAGCCATATCCTCAACCTTTTCGCTTTTTCAATATACTCCCAGCCGCCATGGGCCCTCAATGACTCAACATGTAATCCATTAATGTCTCCCCCCTCGTTACCCGCCTGAATCCGCATCCTCGATGCTAAACTCAAACCCAGTCGTCCTGTCGTGATTCGCAATATTGAGTCAACTTGTGAGACCCAAGATCACAAATGTTGAGACAATATCTCAATTCGTAACGTCTCAATATGGGCGTCCCTACATTCTGTGGCGCTGTTTTCTTCCATTATCCAGTGGTATCACCGCACGATCGGCTTCTCGTACTGTTTAACACACCCCGAACATACCTTATATGCCGGGGTACCATGTTATTACGACCGATTGGATTAACCTTTGTCCTCCTTTCTCCAATATGTTCTTACTACGGCTATCTCGGCCTTTGGATCCACGACTGTGCCGCGTTTGATTCCCTCGCGACCACTCTTCTGGACTTCATCCATCTTTCCATCACCTTCCCGGAATTCCAGGTTTGAAAGTTCCATCTCCGCGCTCACCTCTTCCCTTTCTTCAGACCGTCCTACTTTGAGTCTCGGGGAATCCAACGCACCTACTCATCACGAAACGCATGGCCGTCTTTCAGGGAAACGGGAGATTTCTAAGCCGTAAAAACGCCCCACTTATGTAAGTTCGGAAGATATTATACCCTCGAGCTCCTTTCCGTAATATTTTTCATTGAGGGTGCAACTGATGCATCACTCAGACTTAGACGGCGCCTATGACTCGTGTCCAAGGTTGTTCCCATGCTCTCAAATAGCTCCTTTGGCTCAGTAATCTAACGTTTAACGTTTCTCCTTCCTTCTCCTCACCTTCTCTTTACTCTGCCTCCACTCCTTCAGTTCACGAATCTAGGGCAACGCGTACGCAATGGCCGACGAATCTAGCTCCAACTCGCAACTTAGAGCGATGCCGATTCCCGTGCTCAGAACGCCGCAATCGCTCTCCGACGACGAAATGACTCGTGGATCAACGCCAGCACGCGACAATGAGCACGACAGCGAGACCAAGCACGAACACGATCACGACAAAAATATAGACGCCGAAGTCGAACAGGAGAAAGAGATAGAAGAGTTCTCAACATCGCACCGTAATCCGAGTTTTCCAGACGGTGGCTGGCGCGCATGGTTGGTAGTAATAGGGGTGCGTCCTTTTCTTCTATTCAGAGAACCTTGCCAATCATTGAACACCTCTATGTCTAGGCGATGTGCAATGCATTTTCAACGTACGTCTCGTCTCGCCTCTCCTCTTCATACACACCACGCCGTGTATGTTGCGAACATTTCTGGCATCATGTCGGGCCGGCAACTTCAGCACAAGGCAATAAAAAGCCGATCACAAATATAGATGATCTGAATGACCGGTTCAATCTTGAATCGTAATGCATTGGCGCCGGTGTCTCTCTCATATGACTCTCAGTTATCGCTTCAGAGGTGACATTGACACAAACCCTTCTTTTTCAGGTTTGGATTTGTTAATTCCTGGGGGGTAAGCGTGCCCGTGTCTACGTAGTTTCTTTATTTGACTCACATCTGCTGACCATCTTTACAGACGTTCCAAGCCCATTATCAGCAAACTATTCTCAGGGACTCACCACCCTCCGATATGTGTGTGTTCTATCTAAGATTCCCGTGGCTTGGGCTCATCAACGTAACCATCTTTTCTCTCAACCCATATGCATGTTATGACCGATTAGTTCAACCTTGGTCCTCCTTTACATGTACCTCTATGGCCTACTATCAACATCTCGTTCTTCGGGTCCACGATGCGCAAAGAAGGGTTCATTCGCTCGCACGGGCTCTTGGACTTTCCAAGGTTTCCATCATTTTTCCGAAATTTCGAGTCCATCTTCCGAGAATTTCATCTCCGCGCTCCACCTTTTTCCTTTTTTGACTCTTGAAGGAATCTAACATCGACTCGTCACGAACACATGTTATATTTCGAAAAGGCGGTAGAAGAAACACTCCCCTTTATGTAAGTTCGGAACCTCCCTGACCTTACATGGTGCAAAAATGAATATTCAATATTCACTCTTAATGCTATTGATGCACGATGCATAATGCATAACTAGATGGCGCCTACTATGTTTCCCATGCTCTCAAATAGCTCCCCTAGCTAAGACATGCTCAACCTTTCACCCCCCTTCCTCCTCTACCCTTCCCTCTTCCTTTGACTCTACTCCTTCCAGGATAAGGAGACGTGTAAATGGCCGACGAACCTAGCTCCGCCTCACAACTTAGCACGACACCGATCCACATGATCAGAACATCGCGATCACACCCCGACAACGAAATGATTCGTACATCGACACGAGCACGCGACGAGGAGGACGACAAGAGAACCAAGCACGAACATGAACAAGACAAAAATATAAACATCGAAGTCGAAAAGGAAAAAGGACTAGAAGAGTTTTCGGCGTCGCATCATAATTCGAGTTTTCCGGACGGTGGCTGGCGCGCATGGTTGGTAGTTTTAGGGGTGAGTCCTTTCCTTCTATCCAGGAGGAACTTTGTCAATCATTGAACACTAGGCAATGTGCAACGCATTTTCAACGTATGTCTCGTCTTGTTTCTTTCACGCAACTCCGCACTATGTATGCTGCAGACTTCTTTTGTACTATTGGTGGCGATCTCGGACTAGCATCCTTTGAGTTACAACAAATAGATGATCTCAGACTAGAGATAGTCGATCTCAATGATCACTTCGATCTCGAGTATTCAATGTGGCGCCCTAGCACTCTGGGTCATGATCTATTGGGTCTCTTCTATATGATTCTCAGTCTCAGTTATTGCTCCAGAGGTGGGACTGACTCAAATGCTTCTTTTTCAGGTTTGGATTTGTTAACTCCTGGGGGGTGAGCATGCCCGTGTCTAGTTTCTTTATTTAACTGACCATTTTCGCAGACGTTTCAAGCCCATTACCAGCAAACTATTCTCAGAGACTCATCTCCCTCTGATATGTGTGTTCCATCTAAGATTTCCATGGCTTTGGGTCATTAACGTAACCAACTTTGTGAAGTGCTTGGATTGGATCAATACAAGTACGTTGACGCCCGGTTTGCCTCCGCCACTCGTCACCTACCTTACCTTTAGTACGCTCTGATATTCTTGCCTGGGATCCTCGTTGGGAGGCTATTCGACATCGGATACCTTAGGTCAATACTACTGATTTCAAGTGTTCTCTTCATCGCTGCAATCCTCCTCGTCGCGCAATGCACTCAATATTGGCATTTCGTCCTTTGTCAAGGCATCGTCATTGGAGTGAGTTATGAGTTATTTATTTCTTACTTTTCTCTTTCGGCATGGGCTGATGTGCCATACGCTGACAGATCACTGCGGGAGGTATCTTTGGCCCAACAACTGCCGTAATCGGACATTGGTTCCACCGTAGGCGTGGATTGGCAATGGGCTGGGTAGCAGTGGGATCCTCATTGGGCGGAACCTTATTACCCATCGCTGCAAGGAATCTTATTGTTACAGTGGGGTGCGGCTGATTATTCCTGGTTCCTACTTCAAATCTGACCTAACTTCGCACCTTCTAGATTTCAGTGGACAATGAGAATCATTGGCTTCATCCTCATCATTACCCTCGGAATTGCCAATTTAGTTAGTGACTGTCATTATCTCTGACGTGTACTTTTTGATGCTCACCCACTTATGAAGACATTGAAACGGCGTTTACCGCCTGTCAATGCTGCTGGCAGTCTGTTCAATCTGCAAGCTTTTAAAAACGCTCCTTTTACAACATATTGTCTATCCGCATTCTTTTCGTTTCTGGGGATCTATACTCGTGAGCTCCGACCTTGCACTCTTCCACCTTGTGGCTTACAACCCCTTCTACCTAGTTCTCACTTACGTTAGTGTCAGTGCCTTGGAGCTCGGTTTATCCGAGTCTCTCTCTTTCTATCTGTTATCTATAGCAAATGCAAGCTCGCTCTTTGGACGACTTTCGTCCGGTCTGTTATCGGATCATTGTGGTACTACTCTTCACGTTACGCATTCCTGATCTTACCAATGATCTACTAATCTTTAGGTCCAGCGAACGTCATGGCTCCCTTTACAGCTGCTGCGGGAATATTAACGTATGTCTGGCCATTTGCAAGAAGCCAATCAGCACTCATAGCTGTAGTTATTTTATATGGGTAAGCGCACTTTATAATGACGTTTTGCCTATTCCTCAGTCTCAAAGATTCTCGTCCGGCGCATACCTTTCCTTGATTGTCAATCCAATCATGTCACTGGGTGTCACTGATGACCTGGGCTGCCGGGTCGGCATGTTTATGAGCATTTTCGCATTGGGTGCGCTCGCGGGTCCACCTGTATCTGGTGCGATCAATACAGCATCTGGAGGATTTGAGGTGGTGGGCTACTATGCAGGTAAATGATCTTCTATGCCATTGAAATCTTTGACGGCACCTCACTTTAGGCCTTTAGGGTCCATGGTAATTGTTGGCGTTGCCTTAATGCTGCTAACAAGACACCTGGTGTTGGGCAGGATCTGGGGTAAATTTTGAATGAAAAGCTGTAATAAAACAAAAAATCTCATAGATTGGCCCCGTGGCTAGCTAGACTCGTCCCCGCGGTGATTTATGCTTTTCCGCCACGAGGCTGTTGTGGAGGTACCTGCATGCATCGCAACTCGTATTCTTGAATATCTCCGTATCGCTGACTTCAATTTCGAAAGATACGCTTTCAGCTGATGCCAACTGGTGTGGGCTGAGAGGGTTGTGCGCAGCATGTCACTTCCGTTGTCCTGTGCAACCCAAATTTATTGAACACTTCCGGCATCGAAGTTCGAGGTAACTCCCGTGATGTGAAGGTTTCCAGGCCGCTCCCTCGAAGTCCGTGTGGGGCGTAAGTGTCCTTTATCGTTTTTCTTGCCCGTGAGGTGAGAAACTAAAGTCCCACATCCAGGTACTCCAAGCATCCTGAAACATACCTTCTCAAAGACGCATGTTCCTCTGATGTGAAGTGTTATCACGAATTGTAGGCTCCCTGCTTGCCAGTACTACGCAGCGCTTAGATCGAGTCGATGCAGTACTCCTCGATCTTCCTACCAGCCGTCCTCGTCGGACGACTCTTTGATGTGGGGTGGTTCGAAGTGTTATTTGTGATTGGAACTCCGAGATTGGTATTAGCAACTCCCTTGATCGAGCAATGCACGAAATATTGGGAATTTGTTCTGGCCCAAGGTGCACTTGTGGAGAAGACAAGTTGCCCTGGACAATTACATATGTCGCCTACAATGTCAGTTGTACGTTGTAGAGCAGTGGCGCAAATTCGGACATTGATCAGGCGCGCGCTGCGCGCGTAGTCCTTCCTTGCTCTTGTCATCGTAATGCAGTGGCATCTGGCGTCGGGAGTCAATATAAACAAAGCGTACCTCGATCAACACAGCTTTCGGCACCCAAGGCAGTGCCTTAAAATTCTAAGTAGTACCTTACAAGCTATGTATGTATATATTTTTAGATGACTTGCGGGGAAGTGGATTTGAGGAGACGATCGTGGCCTGGAAGCTACCTGGGGTCGGCCGGTAGGAGCGCACGAATGACGAGACCGTTGAGTTTTCGAGATGATAGATGAATTTTCAAAGAGCATCATCATTGACTTGGAGATAACATGAATTGACCTTCCGATACCGAGTCGGTTCAATGTGAAGAAACAGAGATATTTTGTTCAGAAGCTCACTCCAAGGGTGGGTAGAGGCAGACTAGTACAGAAATCGTAGTATACTATCACCAGAAGCGTGGATGCAATGTTCAGAACTGTCAGAAGAGAGTTAGTTGACGTGCGTGCCACTTCAATGTCAAAATTCGTAAGCGTACAGATAATCCGAGATCCGTTGCTTCGGAGTGCATGCCAGTGTTGTACCCGGTCACTGCGTCGTACTATGGACGGAACAAACGCGGTGCAACGGATCAAACTTCAAGAGTGCTCCGTTCCGCTCAAGCCCTGGTTTCAATCAAAGCAGGTATAGTCCTAGGTCTGACTCTCAAGAAATCTTTACTGCTGCGTTCAATTGATTTATCGGGAATAGACAGATATCAGCAATGTCCGTCCAGGACGGAAATAGAGTCCATGCCATTAACTGATGCTGATATTTTGTTGATGAGGCAGGTTTTTTCTTGAAATGGGGCTGGGAAAGTTTTGTGGGAAATTGAACGTCGGACCGGTGACCCACAGAAAACGGCCATTTCGTGTTTCAATGGATGCTGATTAGAACACAGACAGTTATAATGAAGGTAGAGTCGGTGTATTTGCCTCGGGCTCGGAGTTTATCATAAGCTTAGTCCTTGATGATCGTGGTCGGTTGCGGACGAGTTCATCCGAGAGGTTTTTGTGCATGACTACCAATGCGAAGATAAGCCCTAAATTGTCTTTTGACCACCTGCAGACGAATCACACACAATATGTGTCACATGCATTTTGCACCAGGCGTATATTTTAAACTGATTTGAATTTCTGCGCTGATCGTAGAAAACGCAAAACGAATAGAGGTACAAACTTGCCGTGACTCAGTCCCGTAGGCAAAAGAAGGGTATCAAGCCGATACATGTGATTGATGCCGGCAAGATGCTGGCATATGGGACAAAGTTTGATAGGGTGGTGCTCGTGGGACTTCAACAAGATCACAAGAGTGATCTTTGGAGGTTTCTGTACATGGGTTCAAGTCCCCGAAACAAAATTTGATACATCCAAGTCGAAGACGGATGGGGGACCAGAATAAAGAAGAGGACTGCAACATGGTGGGACGCCTAGAATAATTTCCAATAGGAGTATGACATTCCCTTCAATCTGAGAGGACTCATGAGTAATGAGCGATCATATCAGCAAAGGTAAAAGATACTGAGCCTGCGTTGGAGTCGGAAAGCTAGTTTCCAGATGACATGGAGCACAAGGAAGTGTGTAGTTCGTAGTAGCCATAGTAGTAGGTAGTGGTTTTGTCCATGGCTTCTTGGACTGACTTGTCGAGAATGATACTATCAATGATAGACTCTGATGTTAGGTTCTTGTCACGCCACAGAGAATTGAACAACAAAACATTGCTTATGGACGAAGAACATGCCTCTGTCAAGTTACCAGAGTTTGTTTCACAGCCGAGATCGAGCCGAAACCCATGCGAAAACTGGCGATAGTTCCGTAGTCATAGGGCGACATAGTGTTAGCAGTCCCCAATGCTCGTGAATGATAAGATTCAATGCACGATGTCTGCGCCTGATTGAATGGTGAAATGGTGGTGAAAGTTGTAGGGAGTAAATCAGCCGGGTAGTTAGTACACAATTAGTAACCGATCGATGCGGAGCTTGAACCGACCTTACCTCGTCTAGCTTCATCTCCACGACGAGCGGCCCCTAACTGCCACTGTCAGGGCACCTCTCGACGCGTTTTTTCAAAAAAAAAAAGGGAACGAGGTCCTCTGCTAAGCTACCACAGTAATTCGGCACAATTTGACTCATGTTTGGGTCGGTCTCCGAGTTATTCAAATTTCCTGCGTCCCTGCTTGATCCCTTGCAAACATAGCGATGAAACTTCCCAAAGTGTCGCTGGGAGTAGAACCGAACATAACTGTGACCAAACGATCGAAAAGTACGCGTTTAATAGCCGGTAATTACTTTGTCCCCGTGGCCAATACAGATATGATACATTGCAGTTTCGATAACATTGGTCTGAAGCCCGAACTTCTCCGGGGAATTTATGCGTATGGGTGCGTTTCAGAGAACCTCCGCCGGTGCGCAATATCATGATACTTTCCCAATAAGGCTTGAACGGCCGCAACCGATCCACCAGCGGTCCGTAGCCCCAATATTGAAAGGCTGCGACGTGATGGTTCAAGCGACATCCGGGATAGACAAGGGCGCACTTATAGCCATCTCTGTTCTGCAGAAGGTTTGTTGTGTCTCACATGACGTTCATTGTACTCTGAAAAAGCTATACATTTACCACCAATAGGTTGACTCATCTATCAGAAGTACCCAATCTCTGATTATTACATCTACGCGTGAACTTGCTACAGGAGTTCACAATGTGATTCAAGCCGTCGGAGCCCATATGAAGATTGAATGTCACACTTGCAATGTGCGTGAGGAAACTGCAAAGCTTCAGGACGCGCAGATTGTCGTCGGAACTCCTGGCCGAGTTTACGACATGATCAAGCGCCGAGGAATTAATCCAGACAAGATCAAGCTCCTTTGTATCGATGAGGTAGACGATATTCTATCTCACGGCTTTAAAGATCACCTCTACGATGGTGGGTTGCCTGTCATGGGCGCTACATGCTTAACGGACCTCATCTCGTGAGATCCAGTGTTTCACTTTCTACCACATGAGCTGCAGGTGGTTATTTTTTCCGGCACGATGCCTGCCGACATCCTCGAGGTCGTCCAGAAGTTCATGTGCAATCCTGTCCGGATTCTCAAGCAGGACGAGCCATCGCTCGAGGGTATCAAGCAATATTATATTGCTGTTGAACGGGAAGAGTGGAAGCTAGACACTGTCTGCGATTTGTTTGACAACTTGGCCGTTGCGCAAGTCATCATATTCTGTAACACGAGGAGAAAAGTTGACTGGCTCAACGAGAAGATGCATGCGCGCGACTATACGGTATCTGCACTGGTGCCTGTCTCTTTTTTTCTCAGCTTGCATATCAATGCTAATCACGGTGATGTACCGTAGCACGCTGACATGGATCAGAAGCATCGTGAGGCATTGATAAAGGAGTTTCGAGAAGGATCCTCCCGCATACTGATTACAACTGATGTCCTTGCCCGTGGACTGAATGTTCGAGAGATCTCAACGGGTTTTCCGCCGGTGATTAATTATGATCTCCCTGCTAACAAGGAAAACTACATTTACCGGCTTGGCCGAGGCAAGTTCAGAGGAAATGTTATTGCTATCAACTTTGTCACAACGGACGATGTGCGGACCCTGCGGGAGATTGAGCGTAGGTTTTTCTCGACGATAGTGTCTAGTGACCAACACGAGGCTGATATATTTGTACTTCAGAATTCTATAACACTCAAATTGACGAGATGCCATTGAATGTTGCGTGAGTTGAGACCGCACCTCAACAACGCCATTCCTGACTTGTGTACTGATGTGCCTTTACGTCAGGGACCTTCTTTGAGTTACACAAGACGATTGAAACGGTATATGTTTTCCACGGCTGATTTGCATAGTTTGGTCATCTGTGTGGGTCATCCGACTCTTATGACGTGCATACTCTTTTTCCTATGTCTTCTGCGCTACTGTAATAGGACGATCGAATGTACATCGGTGAGAGCGTTGCCCCAAAAACCAGCATCAAGATGATATAGTGTAATCGATCTGGCATATCATTTGAGTGACATGCTTGATGCACACACTCACACAGCCTCGGGAGAGATTATACTTAGTAAGCTTCGATGCGGGATCATTGATGGATCATTCATGGCATAATAACATCCGGGTTCCGAAAAGCTTGACCTTCGGGGAACAGCCACGCATATGCACCGAGTCGTTTCCGACGACACAGCTTTCGACTGTCTGCTGTAGTAGCTTGTATTCGCTTTCGTTGCAGGCTTCAACTATTGTCCGCGACCATAATAGACCGGCTATGGCTTCTTGTTCACCGGTTTAAGCTGGATATTTTGCTCCGTCAGTCAAGTAACTGCCACTTGCCTTCGTTCTTAAAGCGCTTGGTCTTGAGCGTGATTTTCCCCATCACTCCAATCTCCCTTGGTACCTTTTAGGTACTTCTCCCATCTCCATCTTTTTCGTCCGTCAGTCGGCTTCCACTTCCTAACCCTCGGTGTGCAGCGCGCCTCTCGCATCAGCCCCGGTTTTTTTGCCGACGCTATCTTGAGTGGAAGCTAAAAGTAGGGTGAACCGTACGGAGGTCCATTCTATGTCCTGTGTCAAAGTCGCTCCTATGGTAAGCCATCCATACACATGTTATGACGTCTTCGTCTGCGGGTCGGCCTCCCTGTCCTCCTTTTTTCCATTTGGCCTATATCTATCAGCACGGCGCTTCCATTGGATTTGATCATCTCTGTACCCTTTCTTATATATTGACACATCTCTCCCATAGGCTTTCAACGTACCCTCCGGGCAAATGTCTTATCCTTCCCGTGGCCAATGGCCCGCCTCATCATCCCGTCGCCCATCCATCTCAACCATCGTATCCCCAGCGCCCTACCCAACATCTCAAAACTACCAACGTACATCGCGCGGGGCCTCAGAGATCATAACACGTCTCTACATCTCCGATCTCTCCTTCGCAGAGAGTCCCGCCTGTCTCGCTTCGTACGGGATCACCCACGTCATCTCAGTCATCTCGGGCTCCGTGCACTTACCTCCCGCCGCCGCCCTATACCCCCACCCACCACCGCGGCATCTACACCTCAAAATCGAGGACTCACCCTTCGTCGAGCTCGCCGCGCACCTACCCACAACAACCCAGTGGATCCGGGACGCGTACCTAAGCAGCCCCGAAGCCCGTATACTCGTCCACTGCGCCGAGGGCATCAGCCGGAGCGTGAGCATAGTCGCCGCGTTTTTGATTGCGCAGTACGGTTGGACACCGTCGGAGGCTGTGCAGTTTATCAAGACGAAACGGCGCGTGGCTGACCCGAACTTTGGGTTCATTGCGCAGCTCGGGGAGTACGCTCGGTCTTTGGGTCGATAGCGTTAGCGTTTGAGGTTAGGAGGCCGAACTGTACTATTTTGGACTCGGATCTTCATCTGGGAATTTGGAAGCCTTTTTTCACCCACCCTATTTCTATCCCATGCTGCATTTTCCATGTACAATATTCATCATCATCATCGATATATCATTCTCTGCAAGGTCGATATCTGGGTTCCTCATATCATTGGTTCTCTGTTCTTATCTTATGTACATTAGCTATTACTATTATCACGTCACTCCTCATGGCCACATATGACTATCAAGCTCACAGCTACACAGTATGTACATACTTAATGTCTCTTTTGGAGCAAAAACAATTATTTAATGTCTGTTATACTACCCAATAAAAAGTATTCTACATGAAACACAATACTGATACTAATCCAAAATTGGTATGAAATATACAACCGCCCAACCGCCCATCGAGTTATAATTCCTCAGTCCGAAGAAAATCGCTAGGAGCAACACGTCTGTTTCGCTCCCCCCTGCTCTAGTGTCATGTCACCGCCGGGATTTGACAACTTGACGCCAGGTGACTAGAAAAAAGTGGAACGATAAACAAGGGGCGGCGGGGGCGGGAAGAACGCAATTAGCACAGATACAATCATGTTTCAGAGTAGAGGCGAGACCACGACGGCGCGCCCACCGCGCGCCCCTGATGGAGGTCCCCGACACGCGGGGTGCCTCGCCTGGACCAGACACTCACCCTGTTATCATCAAATACCCCGCGTCTGATCTTGGCCAATATATCAGTGGCTGCTCGTACAAACGCCTCCTCGACGTTGTGCCCGGACTTTGCGCTCGCTTCGACGAACAACATGCCCTCTTCGAGCGCCCAAAGCTCCGCCTCTTCCGTCGACACCTCGCGTCGAGACTCGTCAGTTTCGCAGAGGTCCACTTTATTGCCGACAAGAATGGTGGTCAGGTTCGGATCTGCGTGTTGGCGAACATCAGAGAGCCATGAGCGAGCATTGATGAAACCTGTACATCGCATGGGTCGTGAGGGGAACGATGGAGGTCGTTGGTTGACGACGACGCACTTTTTCGTGATGTTACATCATAGACTAACAAGCAACCAGCTGCACCACGGTAATATGACCGTGTTATGGATCTGAAGGACTCGGTACCCGCTGTATCCCAGCCTGCCATATGGAGGGAGATGGGACAATGCCATCAGGGATTGTGTGTGCTTAGAGCAAGCGGGGGAGACCCACGCTCTGGCAGGCGGCATGCTCACATTGAAGTTTGACGATCTTATTCTCGTCAGGTATCGTGATCAATTTCGAGCCGAATTCGACACCTAGCTGAGGAGGAATCACAGGTCAGGGCCACTGACATTTCAGTTCGCACACAACCGGAGTTTGACATACTGTTGGATCTGGATTTGCGAGAAATCGCTGGTCCGTGAGACGGACGAGGAGTGAAGACTTTCCGACAGACGCGTCGCCTGTTTCAAGTGCAGATCGTGGTCAACGTCGTCAGAGATCTCAACTGAATCCGGCCTGCTTATAATACATACCTGTGATGATGAACTTAAGAACATAATGCCACGAAATGGATGACATTGCGTTGGGCACGATGATAGTAATACGAAACAAAAACCTATCAGTCGTGAGTGGGGAGAGAGTGAAGACAAGAACAATGACAAATGGCTATACTGGTGGCAACGCGGCGGCAATATAGACGAATCTTCCAAATTCGGAATTGGAATTCTCGGTGTCACATGACCACGGACTAAGCCGGAATCCGCTAGTTGTGTCTGCCAGCCCACAAATTTCATCCACCCTCACCACTCTGCACGATGAGCTCCTGGCGTAACTTCTTCACGTATGTTCAGAATATACAATAGTTTGTGGCTTGTCTCAACTGTGTGAGATAGGTACAACAAGTACTCCCAAATCACCGCCCGGGCCGTCCGTGCGTCCTTCACTGAGCAGGAACGTCTCGCTGCTGAGCGAAGGGGCCTCACCACCCTTAAATTCCAACGTTGGGAGAATGGCCTTGGTGGAATCCAGGTGCGTGGGCTTGAAACTCCCATTGTGACATGTTCTGACTCGGAAGTAGATTCCGTTGGCCGAGGAGGAAGCAAGGTTGAAGGAGGCAGCGGGCAAGTCCTCGTAGGACCGCGTTCACATACCAAACACCTATTGAAGCCGCCCATTCTGTATCCCCAAAACAACGAGATTAGATTCCGCACCTACCTGGAGTGATTTGAACGAAAAACGAAACCTCGTGGCCGAGGCTGTCAGTCTGGAAAGAAAAGGCGCGTTACATTTCATGTTCCCAACAAACACGCGCGTGTTACGAAATTCTGAGAGCTGAGGATTCCGCCGATATCTGATGGTTTGACTGCGGGATGAAGACAATTGCGAAGTGCGTCGCGACCGTGATCGAGGATATCTTTGTGACTTTTGTGATGCCACGTTCCCGCCTCATGTAGCGCTAGCATTCTTTCCATGGCCGAAAAGCCCGCCCAGAGGCATCCTCAGAGATGGGCTCAAAGATTGTCTGAAGATCGTCTGATCATTGTAACCCCCTCTGTCTCCCGTCAGACTGGTGAATGATGTTAGACGTATTTTACAATTCAACTCTGGACATTTAGGTGATCAACTTCTAGTTTATATGATCGAAAGTATGTCCACGGCATAGTGTCTCCGTCTTGTGATGTCTCCTTCCAATTGCGCAGTGCATCGATTTGAGACATCTTAGGCTATCTATGTGATGCCACATTCTGGGCCATCCCAGCCTCATGCCGTGTATGACCAAAAAGCCCTTCCGGATAGGCATCCCTGGGGACAAAGTCAAAGAATGATTGATGATGATTTGAGATATCTTGGTGAAGTAATGTGATGCCACATTCTAGGCTACCCTAGCCTCATGTAGGCCACGACCCGAAAAGCCCTTGTGGATATGCGTTTTCGGGGACAGATTTAAAGAACGTCTGATATTCGTTAACTCTTATTGTTGCGAAGTGTTCGACTGATAGATGTCCATCGACTTTTCTGACCTGTCTAGGCTCCAAATACAGGTATTACTTCACTCATCTTGTGATACTTCCTTCACTGACATTTCCTTATATCAACCCAGTTCGTGTGAGGTAGTGTCAGAACACGAGAAGTTCTCGCTGTCAGTGCTTGCGAAGGTAGTTTGTACTTCGACACATTCACTTTTGACCGTCGCTTCTGGCACACTGTGGCGTATATGGCCGTTGCAATCGCCGCGTTCGCCCATTCCAGCTACGGTGATGCATGGTCCTTTCAACTCTGCTTGGCATCAGAAGGTCTCTTCACATTGCGTGCCCACTTGAATAATAGCGGCATTAAGACAGACGGCACACACAATCTGATTAACTAAGTAGTTGAGGTCAACAATGACTCATAATTGACTTGAATTTAAATCAAACTTGTTGAAACATACCTCGATTCGCCGGCGTACGAACACTGGACTTCTCAGAAAAATTTATCTAGATGTGAGATTCAATCTACCTGTTAAGTCTGCGAATCTCAAGGTTGCGGCGCAACGATCCTGAGGGTCTAAGTCTCTATTGAGACCAAGCGGACACCACACACGTCCTGACGCACTCAAGGTTGGTTTCCTATGATACTTGACTTTGAATTCAATTTCATTGATAGACCTGTCGCAATATAACTAATTTCGTACGCCTCCCAAAACTTGTCTCTAGGTGTGTCAATCTGGGTGAAACTGTGAATCTAAGGTTGCGCCGCAGAATGCGCTGAATCTGTTCAAACGTCCACGTTGCCTCGGCAACGACTGCAACGACTCGGTTCCTGTCATCGTTCTGTCATGATCAGAAGTGAGTCACTGCAGAAGGTAAAAATAAGTGACACCCCGATCTTCCTGAGCGCCAAGCTGTCTATTCAGTTGTTTCACACATAGTGTTGCCGTCAACCGAGGAGAACCGCAGGCGACGGCCGTAGAATACGGATATCATTTGTCGGTACGCTTCTCGAGCAAAAGTCGACTATTCTGGACACCGGACTCTCTTCGCTGTGATTTCGGTTGGCTTCTGTGAAGTTTGATCGCCAGGTTACGTACAGGTGGCATCTGCCAGCTTTTGCTACTCAGGTGAATCGAGGTCTGTTGGGTAAACCTCCAGTACTCAGTCTAGACACGTTTTGGTACCAGATTATATACAGATGGGGCAGGTTGGGTAAAGACTTGGGGCCTAAGTAGGACCTGCGTTTGCTAATTATGTGAGTTCAAACTCGTAAAGAAATGCGCCGCAGAGTACGCAAAATATGTTTGAAGTACGCGACACCGAGGCAATACGCTAGCCTGAAATAGGTCTCTCCCATGAGTTTCAAGGCCGTCGGAGACGTTTAGTACGGGCAAGGAACACCGGAGTAACTCTGGATCACGGACACTCTCCATGACAAGTGAGGCTCATGACATGGTGAAATCAGACTCTTGCAGGTCGAATAAAAGACTCGAATTAGTGGGCCACACTCAAGAAGTCTCTGGATTATTTTCACTAGGTCTACAGATAAAAGACTACTAAAGTTTCATGTTGTATTATAATTATCATCACAGGTCCACATAACTGTGGCGGCTAGTCATAAATTCTCCCAAGTTGTCAGTAACATGAGTGTCACGGTCAATCGATACATAACACCGACTAACACCATCGACTACTGGATACGTCTGCAGGAGGAAGCTGTTTGAGTCACTTGTTACATGAGGGAAACATTGTACGTTCATAATACATTATATATGCCCTTCCCAGGTGGTAAAGAAAGGGACCTGAGTTGACCGGAACGTCGGTGACTGTAGGTTCAATGCTTGTAACACGTTACTGTAATAGTTATTTACAAGTCCATTTTGTCGACTATCCAAAGTAGATGTATGACAGTGTCGTAAGCAGTGAAAAAGTTGCCTCGCCCTTGGCACTTGGGCTATCTACTAACACAATAATTCAGTGACAATATGACAACTTGATATTAGTATCGTCTAAGTGTCTAGTATACTCATGTACGACGGTCGTACAGACTTCCGGTCTTGGGCCGTCAACTGAAAGTGTCCACTGGCATAATCCTACGATGCAGACGGGCAACTACTTGGACCGTTACCTGCTGAAAAGGGTCTTCGTGCGGTAAGACGTTCAAACTCTACTCCAGACGCTTTGTACATAACCCTCTCGGACTATCGGCAGGAAGAGAAAACAGCCTGAATCGGGCAGAACACCGATAATGGAAAAACTCAGGTTCAGGGAATCAAGGTACTGCCATTCAACTATGTACATTGAAACTGGTGCAGAACTTGGCATGGACCGTAGCTCTCATGACTCCCTACTCTGATAGTTGGCAGAACGCTGTGATTGGAAGGCACTATCGGCGAGGGGAGGTCACGATTAAATGCGAGTTGTCAAAGGAGAGCCGATGTATGTCGATAAGAGCTATGTGTATTAACACTGCCATCACATAAGGGTGAGAGGATCGTTTACACCGCTGAGCGAGAGAGGTGTGGCAGGGTGCAGTTCGGGTGCGACTCCCACGGCGGTGTTCATGTTGACCCGATATGCGGAACAAGAGATCTGTTCATATGGAAGATCTGTGGAGCATCAGCAAGCATGGCATCTAGGCACCAAAGAGAGGACCTTCGTTTAATGTCTACCTAAAATTTTCTGCAGACCGCAGCAAATATTTGTGAAGTTAGATTTGGCGATCAGGTAAAATCATTTCGGGGATGTCTTCGACTTTTACCATGCATTGAGTATGGGGTAAGAGTCAGAGTACTCAAGGTCATCCCACTCTTACACGCATTGAGACAAGATACTAGTTCCGGTTTTCATGGATTTTCACGATCATTCGATGGTGTCGAAAGGAATGCCCCAGATGACTGGATACGTTGCCTATAAAGACCTCCTGAGTTGCTCGCCGTGACAGTTATGCTCCCGATGCTTTGTATATGACCCTCACGGAAATTTGGGGTAAGTTAGAATAGCCGAGAGCTACAATACACTCACCTGGATACAATGAGTCCTGGATACTGAAAGTAGGGAAGAGTGTATATCTCCAAGAGTTTTCGCTTCCATAGACAGCATAGTAGAAGGTGCGGTATCCCTGATCTGAGGATAGGGAACAGAAAATTTGAGATATGAAGAGTGTGAGGCAAAGTGGGGCCAGCATTTTTTTTTCGAGCGGCACTGGGCCATCATATTGAGTATTTTTGTGATGCTTCCGTTCCAACGTTCTAGTTAGGGTAAAAATATACCATGATACTTGTCATCGAGCCACTGAAAGTAGCATATGCGCATTGAAAATTTCTCGATGATAGCGGGTATGACTGGGGGAAGTAGTTTCCTAGATTCAAGCCAAAAACATTTGCATAAAAAGAGCGTCGACGTAGAATCGGGATCTAAGCATCACTCGATCAAAGAGGCGGCCTGGACACTTTGTCAGACCTAGATGAGGTTACCAGCAACATCTTGTGGCGTGTTACTGAGCACATTCTAGGGTTCAATACCACAAAAGAACCCAAACATAAGTCAACCGCATTTGAAGAGTACGTTAAATGGGTAGCCATCCCGATTGCGCCGCCCTAGATGGAGAAAAACCTGGGGAATTGAACTTTGCCATCACCTATTAGTATGTAATCGGTTTCGCCTTCTGATAAAGTTGAAGAATCGAAGCGAAGCCATCGGAGAAATCCGATGGGCCGGATCATGGATATCTTATCAAATTTCCCTCCTCACCAATACAGCTCAAAATATCAAAAGGTCATCAAGTACAGGTAGGGCTATGTACAATCGATTCATAAGTCACTTCACCTATGCGGCACCGACACCAGGGCAGTCACGGGAGAGGTGTCTACCCTCCAGTCAGCATCGCCGTTATGGTTGAACAAGAAATCACTCACCCGTCCTGGCCGCAGGTGTAGCAGGCACGCCTTTGGGGCTGAGTGCACTCCCTGCTGATGTGGCCCTAGACAGACGAGGATCAATACCAGCAACATGCCCAACACGACAGGTACTTACAATACCACCGCAGTTGTAGCACTTGGCGTTGCCCTGAACGCAATCCCTGGACAAGTGGCCGACACCTCCACAGGTATAGCTACACGAGACCCTATTAGCCCTGCGCGATACAGACTCCAGAGCATAAGGGAGACCTACCAGGTTTTTTGGGAATTTCCACCAAATCCTCCACCGTAGCTCACGTTGTTGCCAGTAGAAGGCTCAGGACAATTACGTGCGATGTGGCCAACCTTGCCACAGCGGTAGCATTCAGCATTGGAGGAAGGGAGAGTGCTGTCGGCGTTGGGGCAATCGCGAGACTGATAAAATGATCTATCAACTTGATATCAGGAACAAGGGAGATCGACGTACGATGTGGCCCTCCTCGCCGCAGCGGTAACAAGATTTGGGCTTAGTTTCCCTCGTGCAATCACGGGAGACGTGACCCTCTCCACCACCTATAGACAAAAACTCGTCAATAGTCGAACCTGATGGGAGAAAAAGTGGATCTTACAGTTGTAGCTGTATAAAAAAACCCCTCGTTAGTGCATTACAGCTTGGACACAGATGAAAAATGTCGATTACCAAGTAGGAGTGCCCGCCTTGGGACAGTTGGCAGCTTGGTGGCCGACTGTGGACGTTGAAAGCATTTTTGTTGAATTCCGGACGATGATGCGCGTGTAGAGGTTTACAACGCAGTATATTGAACATCGAATATGATATATTGACGCAACAGCACCATCGACATCGACATCGTCCACGCACGGTACAAGGAGCATATATTGAGGGAGAAAAAAAAGCGGCCCGTCAGCACCGCACCACACACGACAAAGAAGGGGAGTTGAGAGGTAAAGTAACTAGTCTTTGTAAGAAAAATGGCCGTAACCATCCTCCCTACGCCAACAAGCACTGAAGGTAAGAAATTCGAGACACCACGCACAGCCTCCACAGTTAAAACATCCACGAGCACCGGGTCCAGCCATGTAGTATTTTGACGAAGATGGGGTAGAAGAAAAGGGTTGAAGTCTACGCGTTGGTGAGGAAGTAATCAGGGATTGAAGACGGCGGCGGCAAATAACTGAAGATATACGCAGAACGTACATTTATACGTGTGGGTAGAAGAGACGAAGCTCAAATAATCTTCCGGAATTCGAGAAAAAAAAATGGGGCCCTGGTTATGTAAGTCGATCACATTGTGACCACGTGCGCTTCCATTTCCTTTCCGGATCCGCATCGTGATGTCTTCGCGTTGCAACTTGAACAAGTCATCCACGACAATCGTGCTTGTGGCAAAGAAATGACTCTGCCTGACTCGACAAGCATTCACGAGACACCATACTCCGTCCAAAAAGCGTAAAAAGAATATACGGTTGCCATAGTAAACACACTCTATACCCCCTTCTGTTCACCTTCGCTCTTAGCACCATTTTCTTTCTTCTCCTTCTCAACCTTCTTCTTCTCTTTCTCCTTCGCCTCCTCAATCTCCGCGCGCCCAATCGTTGACTTGTTGTCGACAAGACCATGTAGCGCGATGACCGCACGGAGTAATGAACTCAAATATACCACGAGCATCTGATCGTTCGTGCTCGCTGCGAAGCTCTGCGTCACCGCGGGGTCCGCGAGATCCGGGAGTAGATTTAGCGCGTCCTGTAGATGGTACACGATCTGATGATTGACGGGCATCGTCCCCGCCGCGACGTCCACGAGGTACTTCTGCACATCACCTAGCCGTGACTGCAGTCCTCGTAGCGACGCCAGCTGCTCCGCCACCCGTGTTGCAAGGGTCGTTGTCGTTGAGTCCTTGATGTCCCGTAGCAGATGCTCGACGCCGATCTCCTCAGCTTCTTCTGCCTCGATAGCCGAAGGTACATGGAGGAATGTTTTTCGTGTTTCTGTGCCGTCCTAAACAGAGAATTTAGAATGAGGACTTGGACGATATCGCATTATTGAAATAACGACGCACGTCTTTGATTTCTTCCACGGCAAAGTAAGCGTCGGTGGGGATACCGACAGTATTTGGCCGTACATCGACGATGACCATCACAGGCCGTGCCACAAACCTCTTAAGCAGCTCATTGATCTCCTGGTCTGACGCCCTTAGTTTCGGTCCTGTATGATACCATCCAATCATCCGTTCCCGAGCTACACAATTCCATAAGTCTTTTCGAAAGTAGGCGCGCGAAAGATCGAACAACGCACCGTTAACCTTCTTGAACATCTCATACATCCCCTCAATGTAATTATGGTCAAGGAACCACGTCTTGCTATCCTTCTCATCCTCTTCGAACGGAATACCAAACGAGTTGGCAACATTTATGGTTTTACCATTGTCCTGCCCTAGCAACACGCCAATTACGCGCTTGTGTGAGCCACGGGAGACAGATCGGGCATGATGGTCTGTGACTGAGAGTAGAACTAATGGATGGACGACTGTAGAATTGAAAGAGGTGAGATTAGCTGAAGTAGGGTTTCGTCTTAAATGAGAAAACGTACTGACGGTCGTTGCTGCTAGCGCTGTTAGCTACCAGAGTCTCAGTACTAGAATAAGTACCGAATGTCAGGCGGAACGAACCTGTTCTGTTGTTGTGGCGACCATTTGAATGAATGAAGATGACTGAGGAGGAGCAGAACGCGAGGAACGCGTATGCTGTTTATACTTGTTGTCCATGATCTCTGTGTTTATGGGACGAAGGTGAAGAATGGTCGCTTTTCCCTCACGCACTCAATATCTTGTCCTTATTTTTGCTCATCGCAGTGCTGGGATGTCAGAACTACATACGAGGACGAAACTTTGACAAAAGATGATGGGGACTGCGGGACAGGAGCCCGCATGATCCAGTTGGTAGCAGGTGTTAGGATACTTATAGTGGAGTTCAAACTTCAGAGTAAGTAAGTAGACTCGTTTCAGAATCGTTTTTGAACGTCACAGACCGACAGTCATGGCGACTGGTGACTAGTGACTCGCCGAGACTCCATTCTGAGTTAGATCTTAGTAACTGGCATGTTATATGTGAAGTGCTATGTATTGGCTGCGTGTCAGCTGAATGTGCATCCACACTTGAGCGCCGCAGCCGGCGTTTCTTTCCTATTCCTCACGACCATATACCTCAACACTCCCATCCAATTTCTCGTCCTTGACTAGGCATGAACTCAAATTTGTTTTCACACTATTTCCCACAGCCTCATCCAGATGTACGTTGCTCCTGATTCTTACAGAATTCTACGTCGGTCTTACCACTTCCTACCGATGTGGCGACACCTCCATTTAAACCATCCGCATCGGCAATTGCAATTAACGTCTTGTGGTTTCTTAACCTTTCGTGCGGTCTCGCGACGGCTTTGAGTGTTACTCTCGTACAACAATGGATTAGGGACTACCTGCAAAGAATTGACCAGACAAGCCAACCTCAGCGACATGCGACGATCCGCGGTATCATGTTCCTCGGAAGTGAAAAATGGGAGATGAGCAAGATTGTGGAGTATATCCCAACACTTCTCCATTTCTCCTTATTCTCCTTCTTCGTTGGCTTGTCCATTTTCCTATTGAACATCAATAAGGTCACTGCCGGGGTGGTACTCGTTATCGTTGTCATCTGTTTATTCTGTTACGGAGTGGCTACCGTCGCACCTCTTCTTGATCTTTCCGCGCCTTATGAAACTCCCTTTTCCTATCTCCTTTGGCGCGCGCAACAAACCACAAATAGTGTTGTCAAAGGCAAGAATTGGGGTCTCTCACATGCTAGGGAGGATCTAGCATCGCCTTTGCATGTCGGCCAGGAAGAGATACAGGAGCAACTGCAGGTTGTCTCCTGGGTGTATGACAGAACAATCGATGACCATGAACTTCAGGAACTAATTGGGAGTATACCTGGACTCTTGCACTCGCAGGATGGTCAGCATGCATGGCAAGTGTTCCTCGCCAGTAGTCGATCATACCAGGAACTCGAGTCCTGCACCGTTCGTCTTTTGAGGGGCTGCACCGCTGCTGGGTATCTCGACCCAAAGAGCCGACAATTGCGAGCTACGTTCTGTATTGATGCATTGTTGACGTTCTCATCCTTCTTTGACTCCTTCAAAAAAGAATAGTACATTTAATTCCTTTGAGTTTGACGAACACATTCAGACTCCATGGGAAGATGATGGTACATTGGCTACCAAGGCTGCCTGTGCAGAAGCCCTCTTTCGTCGTCGATCTCTGATTTTCGAGATACCCAGGATCAAGTCTTACAGCAACTTTGTCGACCTCGCAAACAGAGCTGATCAGGCATTGAGGAATCTCGATGACCTTCGTGAGGTCCTCGAGTACATACTGAAAGGATCTGAGACTGAGCTAAAGAATCATAAATCAGATCTTGCGCGTCTGCTGAATGTCTACCTTGCTGTTGTAGAACTTTTGGCTTTCGACGTGGACAAATGTATCGAGAAAATCCAAGACGTACGCCCCACCAAGCTTCGTCTCCTATCATGGTATTCTTCTCTGGATCATTTATATATTGATGGGGGTCCTATTGAAACCCTGGAACAATCCATCCGTGTCCCCTACCATATCTTAGGATTCCTACGTCTTCATGGGGCTTATCCGACCGCACCTGACATGACTCTTACACCTTTTGATATGTCCTTTTCGTCATTTCCGCGATCGTTCTGGCGAGGTGTCTTTGTATATATCTCTCCCAGTTGGAGAAGATGTTGTTCTGGGCCGAAGGTGTCCAGGCTGCCTTCTGCTGAAAGTATGACCGCCAGCGGGAATGCCCAGACACAGGAGCCCTTCAACCCAGAACATGAGTCATCATCATCTATCGAACGGGAATTTCCTCCTTTGATTTCCTCACTACTTATCTTGGAAAGCCGTCTGTATACCTTTTCGGGGACGTTTTTCTACAAACATGAATTACAAGAGTACTCCGCGCGTCATTTGATGTCGCTGATTACACGATCTCATGGCCCATTCCGCTTGTTAGGAATAATTCTTATGGCCATTGTCGAAGACGAGGGTACAGTTGGTGGGCTCTTGATGCTTATCAGCACCCTGAAGTTTTACAAGCCTACCAAACCATTCAAACCCTCTGTTATGGCTCAGGAGCATCTGCCCCTGTCTCTCAAACTGGCAGCAGCTGCCGCAATCAGAGGGATCCCAGGTACTCCTTGTCCTTGCGCTTCTTGAAATTTTAGTTTGGGAACGCGAGTGGTCCTCTGAGCATTTTTTCCCATTCTCAAATGTCACCATCCAGCACCTTGTCAGTAGCTTGTGGCACCTTCATCATCAGTTGCCGGTGGAGTTGGCGGAACGCGCGTTTGGGGTTACCCCATGACAATGATTCGATTGGAGTCCAGGCCCAGAGAGTTTCTGTACTTGTGAAAGAACAAAGACAGTTAGATTTGCTCTCGCAGAGACCCGCGGGAGAATTGATCTAACCATAGTGTGTGCCATTCTTTGTGTTCTAGAAAGCTGGTCGGTAAGGTGTTGCTAGTGATCAATTGAAAACATGAGGTTGTCAGGCATACCCAAGCTCGATGGAACTTGCAGAGACTAGAAGTCATGACTTTCCAGAGCAAAAGCTGTGGTAAATTGAGTTTCAAGACTTTTGTTCCTCCCCTCCTCTCCTGATCATCCGGAATCTCTGAGAGACTCCAATGCCAGTGCTAAAACCCATTTATTGATAGTTCAAGGGCACCTTCGTATCAGTGTGTCGGTAATATTGAGCTTGTTCTTGAAATGTGCGAGGCATTCGGCTACTCCGTACTAATCCGAAGATAGTTATAAGGTGTACCTGATATCTGTTATTCCTGGCGATGCTACTGGAGTTGTCCAGCTGCAGCTTCACAAGTCATTCCAAACGCACTTTCCTCCATCAGAACTTCCAAGTAGTACGTCACTGAGATCGGGTGTACGATATATCGTTAACAGTGAATGGTTTGAGAGGAAGAGAGCCTGAGTGGGATGCATCACGTTCCCAACCAAGATTTCCAGAACAAACAGAATGAAAATAACTATGCGCATGGCTCGGCATTGCAAATTCCGAAGGAGGGTCGAAAACGGTCTCGTAGGGAGCACGAGGGTCAATGAGAGGGGCAACGGTGGCAAAAATATAAAATCCCAAAGAACCGTGACAATTTCAAACACAGAAACAGCATGATGAGGAATCCCGCGGTAGTCTTGTTCCACAAGAAAGCACACGGGCCAGCAAGGAAGAACAGAGAAAAATGGAGCGGAAATATACCAGACCCCCCGATGACTACCACCAAATTGCCTAGATTTACTAAGTCATTGACGGTCAAGAAGGCTTCTCCTCAAACTAATCCTGTCTATCATGAGGCAGTAATCGAACAAAAGCCTATCCCTGCCTTAAAGAAAGGCGAAATCCTTGTTCGAATTGGAGCAGCGGCATTCAATCACAGGGACGTGAGTAGAACAAACCTCGTGTTAGATGGACATTTTGTCAAGCGAATTTCAACAAGGTTTGGATACGGAAAGGGCAATACCCCGGTATCGCGTTTGGTAGCGTCTTCGGTGCAGATGGAGCGGGTATATACGTGCAACTTAAACTGTGAATAAATGTTAATTGTTTTACTAGGCACAGTGGTGGCCGCCCACGAGGCCAAAGATCCTCTCCTTCACCAACGTGTATTCCTCACCCCAAGTCGTGGTTGGGAGAAACACCCGGAGGCCCCAGAATCCAAGTAATTCATGTTAATTTTCAACCTTTCATTCAGATACTAAAGTGATTTCAAACAGGTTTGGGATCCTGGGAGGCGTATCCTATCCATCTCTCGGGACCTTCACTGAGTATGTTGTCGTTGAAAGAGATCAAGTAAGTCCCACTCCGAAACACCTGACTGACGTCCAGATGGCGGCATGGCCTCTCGGCGCTGTCACAGCATGGCGGTAAATTACATTTTCGGTAACCTTCCTGTGCTCATTGGGAACGCGCAGAGCTACTGTTGTCAATGGGCTCGTGAGTCCTGGCCAAAACGTCCTGATCACTGGCATAGGAGGAGGCGTTGCTCTTATCGCATTGCAAATATGTATAGCAAAGGGTGCCTCAGTCTACGTTACTAGTGGCAGCCAGGACAAGATACAGAAGGCGATTGCTCTAGGTGCAAAGGGAGGCGTTAACTACAAAGATAGTGGGTTCTTGCCTGATTCGACCTCCTGGACTTTTGAAGACGCACACATACAGAGGAATGGCCTGCCCAGCTTGGAGATCTATTGGGTAAAGGCAAAGAGCTGGATGTCGTTATTGATTCCGGAGGCGGCGAGATCATGATGCAAACGAGCAAGATACTCAGACATGGAGGTCGCGTGGTGTGCTACGGAATGTACGATTACGACCATCTTGTGTATGCGGTAACTTCTGATCTCGTTTCCAGGACTGCTAGTCCGAAGATTAGCTTCACAATGCGCGAAGTTCTGAAGAATCTACGTCTTATCGGCACGTACAAGCTCCAACCTCTATGTCTTCCATTTCTCATTTCTACATGCTCAGGTTCCACGATGGGATCGCACCAAGACCTTATTGACGCCACCAATTTTTTGGCTGAGCACCGTATTGTTCCTGTCATTTCGCACGTTTTCGACGGCCTTGAGACCGCAGAACAAGGCTTCGAGACCATGAAACGGGGTGAGCAGTTCGGCAAAATTGTCGTAAAGATAAGTTCGGACATCGGTGTATCGGTGAAAACAAAGCTATGAGTTCAATCGTGATTAAGTACGATCATACTGACGGTACTTTTACGGTACAGGAGAGGTACAGACAAGGAACTAGTCATGATGCGGTGTAATTAACAAGAAACTATATTTATCTCTATATACACGTTATGCTATACATTCATTCTAGAGATCTGCTATGTAAACGCAAGACCCAGACGGAGGTAATAATCGAATACGTGAAAGTTGATCGTGAGGTGAAGGGGGAGTAGATAAAGAAGTTTTGTCGTCTTAAAAAAGGTCTTGACGTAGCGATGCATTTACGATTCGTAAGTAACTCCTCCCAAAGTCCAAGAAACGGAACAATACTATGTAGTCCAAAAATCCTGTAATGTAATGCAAGATCGAAAGTCTAGAGGCAGATAGCAAGGAGATAGCGACAGCGTTTGGAAAACAAATATGTATTCACATAGGACAGCGATGGCGGAATGTTTGATGATGATTAGTCCATGAAAATTGCGTGAATGGTTGAGTGGATGAGTCCATGTCAAGGACAACGGCATGACATGCGTAACAAAGGGTTGCGATCAGTGGACACCTAGGAGTGCACCAGATACCCCTAGGATCGGTATGTACCTGGAAATACGACCGTGGTGGAAATGAACGGGGTCAAAAAACGTGAGTGCCGTAAGAGCTCTGCCGCAATAACAGGGAAGGCCGGATGGTCATGAAAACACCTCATCTAGTATGAGAAGATCATTAACCACGGGTTAAGGACGATCTATCAAGCGCCAAGAGGTTAAGGAACAGAGACATCGATTAACACCGATCTACACGCAGATATGATAGGCACGGCTTACCGGCATGAGAATATGGCATCCGACATTGAGAGACAGGGGGATGATAAGAGCCCAGTTGAAGCCTGCGATCTGCCACTCGAAGGGTACAGCATTCGTGGTGAAGACAATCATCATGGCGATGCACGCGAAGCAGATGATGAACGAGAGCTTGAAGCGCTGCCAGATACGGGGGACTAGAAAACAGACGGAACAAAGTTAGAGGATAAACGACCAGCAAGGAGGCAGGACGGAATGGCAACTAACCTTCAATCCAGAAGGTGGAACGCTCAACTTCCTTCACCGTAGACCCCCATGTCCTGCAAGCACGGGTGTGATGAGAAGACGCCCCCAGATGAGGTTAGATAGCTGCGGATGTGCTTACATATTGTAAGAGAACATGTGCGCTAGAACCGCCGTCGAGAGATGGATACTGAGGCCCCCAAAGAAAAAGACGCTGGAACCACGTATCGTCAGTTGGGCTGTACCGCAAAAGGATAGAAGGTGTACACACAAGAACGGTACCCAACGGAGATTCTCGACCAAAGCGCCGACTAAGCTCCTAGACCCAATACGGTACTCGAGAAGGGTGAAGCCAAGATTTCCCAGGCCTGGGAAGATAACCACGCATGCGAGGAGTATCTCAAAGGAGTGAAGGTAGAATCGGTCGATTTGTGGTGCGAGCCCGAGGAGGAGATAGTTTATGATGGAGCCAATTGTGGCTGCAGCAATACCGTCTGGATATCTGGTTGAGAAACCTCATTTATCTTTGTCTTCAACAGGAGACTTACAGTAAGAGAACATGTCTACCAAATCCGGATAAGTTATCAACCATGCTGAGAGGAGTATAGAGACGTACACGACATCATGCCGATTTTGTAATGGACAGGAGCCTTAGACCAGACGAAACCACGTAGCTGGGCGCTAATGGGACCTTTGTTCCACCACCTGATAATTGGATTGAAAATGATCTCATTACATCCTAGGAAAAAAAATTAGGACTCGAACCCACCAAAAAGCAGGGAAGTCCAACTTACCATATGCATACTTCTGCCACCGCGCCAACTCATCCTGAATCGTGAGCGACACACCCTCCTTGAACCCACCCTCCGAATACGTAGCCCACCGAAGCGTATACTGCTTCAAAAGTAACCTCAGCGCCAAATCGAAATCCTCACTAACATTCGCCTCGCTCCACTGCTTCTTCTTCCCATCAGCGGGATCGACGAACGCTGCGTCCTGGACCGCGCTCCATCGCAGGAAAGCATTGTGTCCTACGAAGGGCGCGACTTCGCCGTTCGCACAGCCGAGAGAGATGCACCGGTTGATACGACGCGTGAAGTGCGTGATGCCGTTCTCGAAATAGTGGTGCGCGACTTGCATCACGTCAGACTCGTGCTGGATGATGGCAACGTCAGGGCTCTCGTACATCTCGCGTGCGGCGTCGCGGAAGCAATCCTGAAGAGGTTAGGTCAGGGACTCTATTTCTTGCAAGCCGAGAAAAGCAGGTACCTCAGGGACGACGGTGTCTGAGTCGATGATGAGGATGATTTCGCCGATGCGGATGGATTTGCCGTTGGAGCACCAGGGCTTGAAGCGGTTGCCGGATTCTTCGAAGACCTCTTCGGCAGCCATGCGCATCGCCTTGTCCTCAAGGCTGTCGTTCTGATCTTCCTCTGCGCCTTCGGCGATCAGTTGCGCAAGGAACTTCTCCAGTTTCAACGAGATTGCTACATGAAGAGGGACGTTAGTCTTTGCTATAATTCGGTCGTGAGAGCGAGACATACCAAGACCGTAGTTCATGCTATTTAAAAATCGACATCAGAAAGAACTTCAGGATGCAGAGATAAAAGAACTCACTTCGAGGCTTTTTTGAATTTGCCAGCACGCTTAAACCCATCTGGAGCATTTGAATGTCCAGGACGAGCAACCCAACCGATATTATGATTCGCATAAAATGCCGTGCGCTCTTGACGATCTTTCTCGCTGAGAAGCTGTAATCCATCGTCACAAATGAAGATGGCGGAGGTCCCGCCCTGGCGCGCGTATGTCTGCATAGCCTTCTTGATCGAGAAGACCGAAGGGGCTCTGTACATGTACCAGGATTATTTATTGATGAAGGAAGAATAGGAAGGGGAAGGGAAAGACGTACATGACAAGCTCGAGAGATTCCTTGTACACGGGCATTTGGATCGTGATGTGCGGGAGATTGTTGTCGACCTCTGGGTTTGGCTTGGGCTTGATGGCGGAGTAGTACATCGAGTTTTCGTGGTACTGCTTGACGGGTCCAAGACTGCGTCATCACGTTAGACTTTTTTTGGCGACGAGAAGGAGAGGACGTACACGAGTGACAGGTTACCGACGAGCTGAAGGCAGAAGAACTAGACGCGGGACTTCAGGATTGGGTGTAATGGAAGGAGGAGATAGACTTACGATAGAAACGCAATAGATAACGGGAAGAGTCGCGATAAGCGCGAATCGAATTGGGTTTCCATCCAGTGCCCATTCGTTGAGGAGCACGCTGATACCACCCGTCATGAAATCTACACAAATTCATCATCAGGAGAGGAAGAATGAGACAGATGGGGACCGAACGCACACATGGCAAGCCCAGCACCGCAGCCTGCATAGAACGGGCCGAACAGCATCAGCTTCCTCTCCTTCCTCTCCCCGCCCTTCTCAACATCGTCCGCGTCCGGTTGAGCCTCCCTCGTCTTGAAAAAAAGGGAAAACATACTATGAATGCGCCACATTGATCCTTTTCGGCCTGGGGCAGGTACTCGATGCTGTCAAGGATCTGTATTCGCGTACCCTGGTCAATATAGATCGAATTCTCTTCGGGTTCGCTAAAGGTAAATAAAATTAGCTCAATGTCAGGTGATCCGTGTAAATCTAGATAATCTAAAACTAACACTTTTGCCAAGGCAGCTACTACGGCTGAAGAACGCAGTTTTACGGCGACAACGGGGTTCAGACCGCGTACGGCTGCTTCGAACGGGATGAGAGTTGGGTTCTCATACGGAAACACACGGAAGAAGCCGTCGTCGGCGCGCAGACAGACACCAGTGGAAACGACGTCCTCAGTGGGCATGAACCAGTTGGTGGCCATGGTGCTTTCATCTGTGGCATGCATCCATGATCAGACAAAGGTCAAGTTTGCAAAATTTAAAAATAAAACGCACAAATCTTGTGCAACCATGCATCGTAGTGATCATAGTCGTTGTTATGAAGTACGATGGTGGACATCACGCGGAAAGTGATTCAAGACGGAAGTAGAGAACGAGCAGAGATGGCGGGAGGTAGCGCCTGATTAAACCGGTAAGGACGGGCAGGGAGAGGGCCCACAGACGCCTTGCAGAAGGAGAGAGCGAAGCCAGAGATATTATCTACGGTGGCCATTTGTTCTTATAGTACACAGCCGTCAGGATGCCAATCTGCCGGACTTGCAACGGACACGACTTGACCTTAGCCAAGTTTGGCAGCCCGCTGCAATTTAGTCACGATCTGTCACATCGGCGTGACTAATTCAAGAGAACCTCCCTGGCCTGACGTGAACGTTCTCTTAAGCTCATCAATTCAGTGCTGCGACTGAGCTTGTGTGGAGTGCCCCTCGATGTGACATATCAGTACCTCGTCTCGACATAATCTCCTGCGTGTACGGGGCTTTTCTCTGTGCGGCTGACCTTGAGTGCCGCATGAGCGTAATTTGGTGTATATACATAGAAGCCTCGAACTGACGTACGTACAAATGAATTAGGTTGATGAATCACCTCTGCTCAGCTCTGCTCCTAGTCGACCGGACGGACGGCCAACAGATATCCCTGACTCTTTTGAGATACGGTGATATCGACACGAGGATGTACGGAAGTGATTGACACTCGGTATGTTCGGAGTTCCTCATCAAACAAAGAATGAAGATCACCTCGCGGCCAAACTTGCCCTGCGATCCTATCTTGGAAAGCAAAGCAATTGATGAGGGCTGTGTCGTAAGTATAGCTTGCTCGGTTGAAGCCCTCATTCGCGCGGACGGAGAGGCCGGTCGAAAAGAAGCATTGGGGGCTTGCTTGCATTAGTACCTTGACTTGCGCCGCCACTGGCATTTAGCCCTGTCACCCCCTATGACATCTGTTGATCCAACAAAAGGTCGTATATAACTGCCACTCGTGTCTGTTGATAACAGTCTCGTGCATTCATTTGCGGTTTCGTCCCCAATGTCGACGCCATCCAGCGCCGCACCTTCTGGCCCTCCGACTCCCAAATCCCCCGCTAAGGATCCCTTCGCCTCCCCACCATCCTCCAGCCACTCATCCATCCTTCAAGTTCCACGCACCGCCAGGTCTTCATTGTCCGTCCCAGCTGGCTCCTCTCAACCACGCTCCTTCGTCAACCTCCCCACTTCAAATGCATCAGCCAGGTTCTCTGCCGTGACTTCTGGATACAGTGTCCGTCCCGCATCGTCTTCAACGACGCCACTGAAAAAGCTTCCGCGCATGCGCTCGCATATGTTACCCGACGGTCAGGAAGTACCAAAGCCTTGGACAGAAAAACCGTCTTCCCGTCATAAAGTCGCGTATTACCTCACGTATCTTATGATCTTTCTTGCTACCGCGGCAGGCGCGGTGCAGACGTATTTCTCGTTCAAAAACGTCGAACTTGATCGCAAGCCTCTGTGCATGGTCCTTGATGAGAATTTCGACAATCCCGATAAGGTGTTCGGCCCGAACGGTACATTCTTCCGCGAGGTTAATATGGATGGCTTCGGGTACGTCCATCAATCTTGGAAAACATATCAGCAAACTCAGTCGAAACCAGAACCGGCGAGTTCGAGATGACGACTTCATCAACGAACAACTCTTTTGTAAAGGATGGGATGCTCTACATTGTTCCAACTCTAACCTCAGACAACATTGGGAGCGACGCCGTATTTAACGGAACCATCTACAACATTACGGACTGCACCTTCAACATCACACAACCTAACAACGGGTTTATCTCTCGAAACGGGCAATCTGTGTTTGACCAGGAAGGTTATACGCGAGCATGTAGCGCCGTCTCAAATGCGACCGCGGGAACGATAATCAATCCCGTGCAGAGCGCGCGAATTACGACACGGTATAGCGCAAGTATACGATATGGGAAAATCGAGGTTAGAGCGAAGATGCCAAGCGGGTATGTTTGTTTCTTACCCTGGTTCTAACATGATCTTTTGACCCAGCGCTCTTTAGTGATTGGGTAAAGTTTTTTTTTCTGGAAAGTTGATTGGAAGGAGGTCCTGATATCCTAACTAGATGTGGCCTGCGATATGGATGCTTCCTCGGGATTCAGTCTATGGACCTTGGCCATTGAGCGGTTCGTATCCAAGAATACACTTGTGACATCTGTTTAGTATTCAGTTGCATTCTTCTCTAGGCGAAATAGATATCGTCGAATCTCGTGGTAACGGCATACGTTACACCGCCCGGTGAGTGTTCTTTCCCTCCAAACAAGCCCATTTGGTGATCATTTCATCATGACTCCAGCGGTGCAAACTACGTCCAAGGCTCACTGAACTGGGGCCCAGCGGAGGGGCTGGACGGCGTCGACAAAAGCTTTTCCTGGTGGTCCGACAAGCGCAAGCCATTCAGCGACGGCTTCCACACCTACTCGCTCGAGTGGACAGACACATTCCTGTACGTCATCACTTCTTCTTCGAAGGCATATGATCCGCTGACAAAGTCTCTGCACACCCACATATAGAAGAATCTCTGTCGACACGCGCCTACACACGTTGCTCGACATGCGCTTCAATCAACCCTTTTTCGAGCGCGGTGACTTCCCACAGGTTATTTTCAACGGTTCTTCCCTCGTCGCGTTGCAGAACCCTTGGATCAACGGTACCAACGCAACGCCATTCGATCAGGGTACGTGTGATGATTTCGGTTCCAATCTCCCTCCCTGTGTGCTGATCAGCTCGAAATCGACATTTGAACACTAGAATTCTATCTGATCTTGAACGTTGCGGTGGGATCGACGAACGGGTGGTTCCCCGAAGGCCAAGGGAACAAGCCGTGGCTCGACCATGCGCAGAATCCCATGTCTGACTTCGCGAAGGGGGAGAGCCAATGGTTACCCACATGGCCTCCGAACGTCTTTGATAGAGGGATGGTCGTGTACGTTTCCGCTCTTTTTCCCCTCCCCTTCTCTCCGTCCTTTGGGAGCTGAACCAATTCGTTTCATTCGTATAGGGATTACGTCAAGATGTGGAAACACTGCGATGGTAGTTAAGCATCAAGATTATTTGTTCATGTCTTGATTGAACTTGTTCGTTGCTCTTTTGGATGTCATAATATGATAACCTAGACGTTTTGGGCTTGCCGCGGCGCTCTTCCGCTTGTTCTCCATTACGAATGCACGTTTATCGTACTCGCTATAATTGGACCTCCTCTTACGCGTATCCCCTCATATGAGCGCATTGAGTCGACATGACGGAATGATGGTTTTTCAGGGGTGTTGAATGCGACTCGGATGAGCCCAGATGTCGTTTAAGGCCTCGACACGACGGAATGATCATACGTCGCATATGTCACATTATCAACAATGCAACAATGATGCACTAGCGCCTACATGTACGTGTGTTGTCAGGCGTTGTCATCGTGGACATCGGGTCTTTGAAGGGAACCATCACAAAAATAAAAATACTTAGCCTATGTAGCGTTTGTGCCTCTGAGTCACAGTGGGATTTGAAAGTCTGGGTCGCTTTCTGGGCCCTTGAGGACTCATATTCCCGGACCCGTGAGCAGAAGGGACCGTCCTAGACTTCCAGTGCTTTGAGACCAGGGACAAGTCATCGAGTTGAGACTTTTGAGAGTCAGTATATGATCACTGGCAGCAGGAATGATAGTCAGAATACACACTTCTGAATCTCTGTGCCTCGGACTTAACAACTCGAGAAAGTATAGAATCAACATCTCCGGCCTAGTCGTATACAGACAAGGATGGGAGTCAGAGTACCTATCTAGGCTCTGGTCAGTCCGTTTTGTTCGTTCTCAGGCTACTTCTAAGTTACGCCGGGCTCGATCGGTGATCACATCTCTTATCTGCCGAAACCAAGTCGACTCCGAGTCTATCAGAAAATTTCGCCGAGGAAGAGCCATGTTTATTTTTCTTTGAAGACGTACTGTGGATGGAGAGAGGCCTTGTCACAATACACATTCCTGGGTCTGTGCGTGGACCACCGTTGACAATAGAACGAAAAGCCCTCGTTGTATGACGGTCCCGTTGTGATTATCCGGTCCCTTCAACGGGCTGAAATTGGTTCTACACAGACGCGAAAGACTAATCTACTCAGTGTGAGGTAACATTGTCGTTCCGGCAAGGTCGCTCCAACCAATATTTCAAAACTCGCTGAATGGATGGTCTCCACGACCCAAGAAGATATTAAAAGCCCTGCACAAGAGAGCCCTCCGACGATGTCTCAGAACATCCACGCATTCCGGTGGTAAAGGTCTCAGTAGACATGCAAGACCATGCTCCTTGATCAATTGCAGGAGAGATTGATCTTGAGGGGCATATACTGTGAGCATATCCCCTGAGTGGAAGGCTATCTCCCTTTCAGGGTCCCCTCGAAGCTCGATTTCGAGAAAAGGGCGCATGAGACCGAGAATATCGGCAGCCAGAATGATAATAAGCAGTGCCTCATCATCTTTAGCGAGGTTCAGGAATAGATGCAGGAA
>JAGGAW010017205.1:0-51160 GCA_017657375.1 Termitomyces sp. T27 | reverse complement strand
ACTAAAGGTGGATAAACTCACTGATAAATAGTATCAGGACTCCTCTGAAATGTCTCACATGCATCAAGAATTGTGTCAATGTGAAGAAAGATGCCCAATGATTCCTCCTTAGTGAGGTTTCTTGTCATTGTAAAACCAGATTTCTCAGGGAGAGCATGAACCAAGCATAAGAAAACATGACAATGCATTCCCAAGTTACGGCGTATATGTTTGGGATGACCATTGAGTAATTCATCCATCCAGATCTGTCCAGTCTGTATGGAGGTGTGATAGGGCTCAGGATCTAAGTGTCCCTGCACAGAATGTATGATGGAGAGTACAGATGCAAGCACAGCAGAACCAATGGCAGAGTGCTTCCTTCGCTGGTCAGTGTTCTCAGATCTGAGACGCACCATTTTGACAGTCAATTGAACATAAAAAGAGCTTGTTTATTGTAATCTTATCATATTGATCACCTGTGGTCACACTTGTCACACGTTCGCCATTTCCCGAAATCACTGTCGACGACTTTCTCACACTTATAATTCTGAAAGTAGTGTTTTCGGAGATATCTACAAAGTCACTGTACCGAATTGACCCCAAGATTTATTGAGTATATGTAGTAGTAACATAATTATATAGCGGAGGTAGATATCAGAAAAGTCTCATACAAATTTGTTGATGCTGATTGGCTGATCGAGGTCCGACAAAAACCGAGCGTTTCGGCCGAAGAGACTTCCGAGCAGACGTCATATAAATAACGCATATCGCGGTTCTTGCTCTGAAACCTTCGAGTTCTACATACAATGCCCGCTCCTGTTTCCTCCCCACGAACGCTTTACGACAAGATTTGGGACGATCACGTTGTGTATGTATATTTCTTCCAATCAATGCTTGACCTCTCTCACGTCATCCTTTAGGGACGTTAATAATGATGGTCTAGCACTTATATACATCGATCGGTAGGTTTGAATATCTTTATAAGAAGGAATACTGCTCATTTACTCAAGGCACTTGGTTCACGAAGTTACCAGTCCACAAGCATTTGAAGGACTGTGAGTACGAACACCAATTGTCTAATCTTCGTCTTACACGTTTTCGATAGCCGTAACGCAAACAGGCCTGTGCGCCGACCAGACTGCACCCTCGCGACTGTCGATCACAACATTCCGTGCGTTCGCGCCTTCTCGTGCCTTGTCGTCGTGTGACTGACTTACTTGCTCACAGGACGGTTTCTCGCAAGGAGTTTAAAGATGTGGAATCCTTCATTGCTGAGCCTGACTCACGCGCACAGTGTGCTGCTCTTGAAGAAAATGTGAAAGAATTTGGCGTAACCTATTTTGGAATGAAAGACAGACGCCAAGGTTGAACATCACTCTGATTTTCCTTATGCTGTTTTTCACACTGATCTTGACGGCAGGGATCGTCCACGTCATCGGTCCGGAACAAGGCTTCACTGTTTGTCTATTTTTTCTGTGTCGGAAATAGGCTAAAACAACACCTTCTAGCTCCCGGGTATTACCTGCGTATGCGGTGATTCGCATACTTCAAGTACGTTTTACTCATTCCACATTCGTGATAATCCCAACATCAAATGTAGCCCATGGTGCCTTCGGATCTTTGGCATTTGGCATCGGCACCTCAGAAGTCGAGCATGTGCTGGCGACGCAGACTCTTTTGCAAAAAAAAAGCAAAAATATGCGTATTACCGTCGACGGCGACCTCCTCGAAGGTGTTACATCAAAAGATGTCATCTTGCACATTATTGGCGTCATCGGCACTGCTGGAGGTACAAACTGTGTGATCGAATATGCAGGTTCCGTTTTCCGGGGGTTCAGCATGGAGGCTCGCATGAGTGTTTGCAACATGACCATCGAAGCTGGCGCTCGTGCCGGAATGGTTGCTCCTGACGAGGTCACCTTCCAATATCTGAAGGGCCGTCCGCTTGCCCCTAAGGGTGAGGCTTGGGATCGGGCAGTCGAGTACTGGAAGACCTTGAAGACCGACGACGGTGCCAAATTTGATCTAGAAATCAACATCCCCGCTTCCGACATCATCCCCACAGTTACGTGGGGTACCTCTCCCCAGGATGTCGTGCCCATCATAGGTTCTGTTCCCGACCCGTCAACCATCTCTGACCCAGTGAAGCGCGCTTCTGCTGAACGCTCCTTGGCTTATATGGGTCTGACACCCAATACTCCCATGGAGGAAATCGTGCTCCAGAAGGTCTTCATTGGCTCTTGCACCAACAGTCGCATCGAGGATCTCCGTTCTGCTGCTAAGATTGTTCTGGCAGCCGGTCCCGATGCGAAGGTCGCGCCAAACGTTCACGCAATGATTGTTCCGGGTTCTGGATTGGTCAAGCAACACGCTGAAGCAGAAGGACTTGACGCTCTTTTCAAGCGCGCTGGATTCGATTGGCGCGAGGCCGGTTGTTCAATGTGTCTGGGAATGAACCCTGATCAATTAGCCCCGGGCGAGCGCTGTGCCAGTACAAGTAACCGAAATTTCGAGGGTCGTCAAGGTTCCGGTGGTCGTACACATTTGCTCAGTCCTGCTATGGCTGCGGCCGCTGCTCTCACAGGAAAATTGACTGATGTGCGGAAATTCTTGGGCTCCGCCGCGGAGGCCAAAATCGCAGCCGCTCCTCCGTTGAAGTTTGCTAGTGCCTTTGACTTCCTTGATGCTCCTCAAGCCCCTCCCGCACCCCAACCTCACCGTCATCAATCAACGCCATCCGCTCCCTTGCCTTCTCAGGGTTCACCTAGCGGTGTCGAGAAGTTTACAGTGGTCAAGGGTATTGCTGCCCCTTTGCACATTGAGAATGTCGACACCGACATGATTATTCCAAAGCAATTTTTGAAGACTCTGAAACGGACTGGACTAGCTAACGCACTGTTCTATACTCTTCGCAAAGACCCGCTCACTGGCAAGGACACAGACTTTGTTCTTAATCGTAAACCATACGACAAAGCCAAGATTTTGGTGGTCACGGGAAAGAACTTTGGTTGTGGCAGTTCTCGCGAACATGCACCCTGGAGTTTGTGAGTTATGAGCTCCAACATCTCGAGACGAAACGCTAACTTTTATTGCAGGAATGACTTCGGTATTCGTTGCATTATTGCGCCCAGCTTCGCTGACATCTTCCGAAATAATTCAATGCAGAATGGGATGCTTCCAGTGGTGTTGCCTCAGGAGGATTGTCGTGCGTTGGCGGAGGATGCTGAAGCCGGCCTAGAACTGGAGGTTGATCTTGAGAAGCAGGAAGTTCGCAGGCCCAACGGCAAGGCGCCGCTATCTTTTGTGACGGACGCTTTCAGGCGTCATTGTCTGCTGCACGGCTTGGACGACATTGCCTTGACGATGCAGAAGGGCGAGGCGATTGACGAATTTGAGCAGAGGAGGTCACAACAATGGCCTTGGTTGGACGGCTTCGGTTACCAAGGCACTAAGATTCCAGTGTCGTCGAAGCCTTCAAAGAAAATGGATTGGTAGAATACTGATAGAAATCTAGCGTGTATGTAGATCGAAGAAGCTGTTTAAAGTACATACAAGGAAAGATCTGAAGTTCCACATCATGATGTTACAGTTATGTAGTAGATATTACGCAATTCTTCTGACGCCGCCGGCTTTCTTGACAAGCCTCCTCATCGACCTTTTCGTTGCTACCTTATGGCTCCTGTAGCGGTATCCACCGAGAAGGCACATTCAGAACCCAACGGACGCACGCCCCCCAAGTCGTCTCCGTCCAAGGCTCAGCCTTCCAAAGACAAGTCTGTTTCACCACCCCCAATCAAACCTGCCCCAAAACCACAGCAGAAGACCCTTTCTGGCCGCTCAAGCAAACCTATCATCACCTGGTTTCAGCGCAAGCTTGCAGGCACCGGACGATTAAAGAGAACAGAGAACCCTCGTGCAGCCACTGAGGCCATCGCATTGAGTAAAAGTAGAATTGGCCCAAGTATCTCATCCTCACGCACCATTCCACGGATAGCCTCCTCACCGGTGCCATCTCCGACCTATGGTAATAGCAGGCATGGCAGACACGATTCACTCGGTGCCCCTCAGCGACGGACCATCTCTTTGAACGGAGACGACCAGTATTCGATGGATAGCCCTGACGACAACTCGCTTGGCGAGTCCTCTCTCGCACGAGAATCAACTTGGTCACCTGCAAGTGTACAGGAAGCTGACGACGACGCGTCTCTTCGGCCAATACCTCCTAGTGCCCCACCATCACCTTCCCCGTCCCGATCATCCTCGTCCTATCTCTCAGACCCCCGTACCTTCAGAAGCATCGCAGCGAGCACTAAGCCTACCACTCTGCTTAGTATTGATATGAACGGAAATGGTATGGCACATATTGCCCAGGCACCTACGACATCCTCTACTTATACGAACCGCTTCCCACCACATATGCGCAATTCTTCCGCCAGCAATGCAGGCATACATGGTAGCGGAACATCGATTACTTTCTCCCCCCTTCCTCAGTCCTCATCGCGCCCCTCATCGATTACCAACTCGGGGACGCATCTGGCTATCCAAGGACATGCTGCGTTACAAGCACCACTACACACCACACACCATCCCCGAAATAACCCTCGACCTTCCTCCCCACCTCTGGATAATGCTTCAATATTAACGCTTGCTTCATCCGCGTATGCGATGCCAGGAGTACGTTTGAATATGGGCCAGTCGACGACTACATCTGCTCGAGGCATCGGTGACTCTTTGTCCCATTTCGGAGGCTATGGAGATGTTGAAAGCACAAGTCAATTCGTCCTTGGGGACGACGAGAGGCTTGATGAGCGAGACGTTGATGCTAGTGTCCGTGCCTTGCGGCCACGCAGTACTCGAAGAGGTAGCTGGGAAAGTGAAGCGAGTGGGTGGAGTGCGCGGGTTCAAGCGGGTGTTGGGACGCCATCGTTGACACGAGAAAGAAGTCAACGAACTTCGAACAGCACCAAAACGGGTGTTCTGACTGCTGATAATCCAGAACCCTACGAATGCTCCGACGATGTCAAAGACAGAGACGACTCTTCCCCTATCAATGCTGTTTCTATTGAGGCTTCCTATTCCAACGGAGAAAACGAACCCGTTAATGGCTCCTTGTCCATGGCCAATGCTGATGTGCCGAGTCGTAAGGGGTTGACCGATCCAATCGAATCTGTTGTTCAAAAACCCAAAGAACATGTGCAAGGTGTTAAGTTTTCGTCCTATACTCAGACACACCCTCAGAATGAGAAAGACGAATCTTCTGGAATTCACCATAGTCATGGTGCAGACACGACGTAGGAAGGCTTCTCAAATAACATACGCATTTTGACTTCTTGTACGATCATTGTCACCTCTGCATTGTTTGCACTCACCTCAATCTTCCCTTAGGTACATCGACATCTGCCACACCCATTGTACTTTATTTTCCGACATCGCAGTGTTACGTTTTGTGCCATGTCCATATCCATAATCCCTCTGTTCCTCAGCATCGACGTTCAATGCGGCCTTTATCTTGCGTGGTATATGATATCTTAGCCAACGGCTCTTGTGAAGTTCGCTATTTTTGGGTTTGGTCATATCACATATATACAATGTTCTTTTTTTGTTCTCTATGCCATCCGTGTTCAAACACTCTATGACCAGCTGCAGAAACTTGCCACTAAGTGAAAACTTAGAAAGACGCGTGCAACCCTGAGTTCCGTAACGACACCGAGGATGGTCATATATATTTCGTACTTTGAATTCAGGATTCGATTCCAGGCATGCATGGTCACAAGGTCCGCCGTGATACATTCGAAGCATTACTTGTGTGTCTCGTGGTCGCGCAAGGCTCTGAAGCATATGCCGTTGTCCATATATGAGCTCCAAAGAACACTTGTGAACGCCATAAAGGAGAGTTCGATCCGTTGGCGGGCGCTGACTTCCAGCATGTTGCATGCGATGAAGGCAAGAATCGGGATAGGCACTCTGGTCATCACTACTGCAATTGTATCAACTACTCAAGCTCAATGTCCAGACTATACAACTTATTCTCAGGTCTCAAGCACGGTTTTCCTTCTCTCTCTTGATCTTCTCGCTTACTTGGACCGTTTCTTGCAGAGCCCACATGGCGCGCCGTCGGCAGGTCCCCTCGCATTGCCTTTTATGCGGCCGGATCCAGCGTGCCGCACGTTCAATAGCTCAGCCGTTGAGGTATGGAACACCAGTCCCTCGGATTATGTGGTCTGAAACGAGACGACGCAGAAAGTAATCGATGACATGAAATCGTTGCTCAAGGACCCAGATATTGCCAGACTCTTCGAGAACACATTTCCAAATACGCTGGGTAAGACGAGTGCGTCTTTTGAAGGGTTCTGAATGACCGGGTACAGACACAACGGTAAAATACTTCAACTCTGTAAGCTACTTTGATCGTTCTGCATTGCCCTCTCCTATCCGAGTTTTAATTGTTGCGATGCAGACGGCGAATCTGGCTTTCATCATCACTGGAGTAAGTACACAGATCTTCCGGCGGTAGCTTGTAGTGCTGAATATTGGCCAAGGATATCACGTTTGTCTCCTTTCTCATTAATCAATCTGTTTCTAATAACCCAGATCTTTAGCGCACAGTGGCTGCGTGACACTGCAAATCAAGTTAGTTTCCGACTTTCTGATATCCCTTCGCATATCAATGAGCGTAGTTCGCGCATTATCATTCGCTCTTGGGAGTGGACCCCGAGCTTGCCACTTTAGTGAAGGCAATCATCAATAACGAAGCTCGTTATGTCGCTGAGTATCCGTATTGTCAGCCCAAGAATCTTCATCAAATTCCACTGTTAACGTTGGCCCTCAGGTGGGGCGTTCCAACCGCCTCCAGAGAGTGGTCTGGCACCGTCTCACAACGATTGGGCAGATGGTGTCACAGTTAACCCGTAAGCAGGAAACGAGAGTTGTGAAGCACTCACGGCCGCATCTCCTCTAGTCCAGTCAATAATCAAACTGTTTTCGAATGCAAGGTTCGTATTAAAACTCCATCCAAGCCCTCGCTGCACACCTCCATCTGGATCATGATTATGTTAGTACGAGATCGATTCTCTCTGTGGCTTCTTGAAACTGTCCCGATCATATTACCAAGCTACTGAAGACGCTTCTTTCATGAATGATAATTGTACGCTCTTTTCTATAAATTGCATGATATTCTTGTTGATTCTCGTTCAACAGGGCGTGCTGCCATTCAACAAGTGTTTCGCGTGATAAATGAACAGTCGCAGCCTACTTTTGATGCAGACTTCAATTTTATCTCTTATTACAATTGGACAGGCGGTGGTGGTTCGCTTTCTCCACAAGTTAATAATCTCGGAAATGGCGAACCCAAGGCCTATACTGGTCTTGTAGGAACCCATCACCGACCATCTGATGATTTGAGCACTTTTGGTGAGCTCAAAAATCCATCATCTTAGTAGTATGCTAAGTCTTGGTATTTCGTAGCCTTCCTTACGCCCGCAAATGCTATGTTGAGTGTTGAATTAGCACATCTTGCAGATGTTTTAGATGCTACTGGCCAACTCCCGGATGTCAGCAAAGAGGCGAAAATTTGGAGTTCCAGGGTGCACGATGCTATATGGACACATACGGTAAGTTATCAGTCACGCGAACTAGTTCTGAGAATTGTAAATACCTACAGATCGTTGATAATATCTTTGCATACGAAGTTAACGGTAAGCTTGACTTCACTAATTTCAACTTTGCGAATCATGTATTTACACTTCGAAATACAGGCTTCGGTGGCCGCTACGTAATGGATGATGCTAACGTTCCCGTAGGCTCGTCATAATTTATGCATTGACTTTATTCTAAGCGCCCTTTCAGTCACTTTTATCCCTTCCATATCTGGGTTTTTTGGAGAAGAACCATCCCGCCTACCAGGCAACGCGCAAACTTCTCTTATCGGCGGGAAATCCTTATTTCGCCGCAGGGAAAACGTTCAGAGGTATAGGGTGCGTCCGTCCGAAAGAACATTCTTATCAGAGAGTCTCACTGTCTACTGATCAGTGGGCCACACGTCGATCCATGGCATCCTTGGTGAAACATCATTCTTATCGTCAAGCTAAAATAGATCTAACAAAGCCCGCAGGCCTATGTCCCAGATATCAGCGATATTTGGATCAGATGATGACGAGGACATCCTCAAATCGCTGTATACAATTGCCAATGTGTGCTGTTCTATTTTCTACTTGTTTCCCCAATTAACTAACGTATGTTGTCAGAACACGAACGAGCTTGGCCTCATCCACGAATCTCAGTCAATTTACTCCTCCACAGATTATACACGCCCATGGTTCGCGTGGGCGAATAGTTATTTCGCAGAAATGATTTTGGACTTGGCTGATCGCAAGCCAGAATTGATTCTGAAGACGAACGAAAGTTACAAACCAGGGCAATGATTACCGGGATGGTTGTTATAGCTACAAGGCCTTGAAACGTATACCTTAAGCTTTCAGTTGTTCTGGGAAACTCAGAAACATTTACGGAAATTTTCTCAAATTATTCATCATGTGTGTTTTGAAGCCGAAAACCTTTCACTCGGAATTTCAATATACAACGCCAAAGGATATAAACTTTAGTTCCCATATTAGGTTTCCGCTTTGATTCTTGAGAGCCACCGTAGAATTCACGGCTTTAAGCTTCATGCTCAGTATACCCCGACCTACCTCGCACATCTAGTGGTACATATAACAATGTCAGTCACTCCTCGCGAGATAGGTACTCTCATCGTTGTGGTTCTCAAAGCGGTCCGTTGTGTTTCCCGTTTCCCGTCATTTTTCTCATTCCTCAATCCAGAACCATCTACCGAACAAAAGACACATTGGGAAACAGGATCCGTACTGTCTAGTCACCCATAACGGAGAAAAACGCCGAACAAAGGCCATTAAACGGGGCGGACAGCACCCAGAGTGGGATGAGGAGCTTCGCTTTACTCTCTATGAAGACCAGAGCAGTCCTGCAAACAATGTGGACGGTACTCCCCCAAAACCGCCACCAAAGGATACAAGAGGGCCAAAGAAGGTGAAGGGAGGTTGGATTATGAAGATTGCATGTTTTGCAGATGATACACGAGAACCTGATCTGATTGGTGAAGCGGATGTCGATCTTACTGAGGTTTTGACCAAAGGAGAGACCGATGGTTAGTTTTCAAACTCTCGTCGCATCTCATCTAGTATTAAATGCTCAAATTGCAGAATGGTTTACATTAATGAACAAAGACAAGTTTGCGGGCAAAGTCTATCTTGAATTGACTTTTTGGTCAAATGTATTGTCCATACTGTTTGTTCCTCTGTATTCTTCGTCTCAAATAGACGCTTGCTCTTTGACAGGAACCTCCCCCTGAGAAGAAAGTCGTACAGAAGTCAGCGAAAAGCAAACAGTATGGGGGGCCGGGATCTTTTGCTCCCTCGGGTGGAGATATAACTTCTGGGCCCAATGGAGCTTCTCAGCCATCCCGGATCGTGTCTTCTGGCAGTGTCTACGACCATACCAAGCAAACTTTGGACAATTTACCACCGTCCCTGAGAGCGTCAAGCTCCCTCGCTCAACTCGACTTATATGTGCCTCCATACGAACGATCCGTTGACACCGTAGCCAACGAATTCAGGGATTTGGAAGTGTCAGGTCACCGACGGAGAGAGAGTTTTCCGGTAAAGATAGCTGGTTTCAATCCCTTCTTGCGTCTCTCATTTCCTGATCTACAGCCTCATGATGTCCATGCTCCCCGGCCTCCATCTCAAAATGGCTATTCCACTGTCTCGTCTCATCGCTCCCATGGGTATGACCAGAGTATCTACGAAGTATCAACATATGGTTATGACAGTTCACCTGGCCCATCTCATCACACACGAACTTCTCAATACCATACGCCATATCGACCGCAATATGAAAGCCAATCGTCATATCCTCCTTCAGCTCGTGGACCACGACACAGTATCCCGGCTTCTTCCTCTGGTTTCATGCCATTGTCCAACTCTTCAGGATATAACCCCCTTCCATCTCATTCTTCAGAACCCTCTGTTTTTGGAGGACACCCTACCGTGTACAATGCATCTCAATTTAACCCTCAATCAGCATACGCCTCACAGACTCCAGCACCTGACTCATATTTTGTGCCCTCTTCATCTGGTACTTTTGTCCCTCAACAGTCGTTCCCTCAACCACAGTCGTTCCAGTATACACAATATCCTCCTTCAACGACACCAGTCCCACAAACATACACGTCTACACCAGTCCAGGGTCAGTTACCATTGGTTCAGGCGCCACCTCCACAGGGATATCAGTCATTCGCAACAGCACCTTCTCCTGACGCTGTGGCCTTTCCGCACAATAATTCGGCGACTTCTGGTTTTAGTATGACTTCAAATTCAACAAATTCGAGGCCACTTCCCTTGCAGCCACAGGTGGTATATACACAAACACCGGCTTCTGTTTTGTATTCCGTTCCTCCCTCTGCAACGTCTCAGCCACCAATCAGCTCGTTCACACCTTCCCAGCCTGTCACTGCTATCTATCCTACTAACAGTGTGTACCAACAACCCCCACCACCCCCACCACCTGTACAGTACACCGTAGGACAATCTCAGTCCACTACTCAAGCAGTTGTGGCACCTCCACCGCCGCCACCACCGCCGCCACCATCGTTGTCCAGTTCAAATTCACTTAATCGCCCAACTCGGCGTCAATCCAGCCTGCCTCAGCCACCTGTAGCGTATCAACAACTTCCCCAGCCAGTATATCAACCTCCGCCCCCACCGCCTTTACCACCGACCGATTTTGTAAACCACCCATTCCCGCCTCCGCCTCCTCCGCCACTACATGTTTCTGAACAGAGTCCATCTTATCATCCTGGTCCATTACCCAATCCTCCGGCTGTTGTTGATACCCAAGGGCAGTGGACTGCACAAACAAATTACACTCAACCGGGATTCTAATAGCGATAGTGATTTTGGTACGATTCGTCTGTATACTGAATGGGTTTCTTTTGGACTTCACCTTTTTGGACTTAATCAATGTTCTCCGGAGGCTTTTCTCTGGGTTGCTACACATGTAGTCAATAATCTCTGCAATTTACCTAGAGAAATGTAATACCCCTCGAGTCTACCTATCCATATAGAAAGATGACCAGTCAATCTTTCAAAGAGATGTCATTGTTCGGATGGTTCGATGTCTTTCAAATTCTCTTTTTTCCATTTTGCGATCTCTGTTTCAGTTGCAACAATTCCGCGACGCGCAAGGTCGTATCGGGCTTGCTTGCGGACGTCGTTCTCGACATAACGCTGTTCCGCTTCGTGAGTCTGGAGCGCATCCTCTGCGCTAAACACCATCCCAAAAACTGTGACTAACGAGGTTCCCGCGACGTGATTCATCAGCTTTAGCATAGGAAGCTCAATTTGGTAACGCACAGGTGGAAACAAGAAACCCTTTGAAAGCAAGCGGTTGTCGCCTTGAGGTAGATAATGAGACTATAGAGACCAATCAACTCAAAAGATGAGCTTTACCGAAACATTGGCCAGGAGTAATGGACGATAACAGCCAAACCTAGCCCAAAGGCGGTTGCCCGTGTGCCTCCCTACTGTTGATGAGACTAGTTGGTATCAAGGAAGGCCGAGGGAGCGACGGACGTAAATTGCCGCCCTTTTCTGTATTTCATGGGCCTTATCAACATCTTCACGGTGACGAAGCTGAGTAGACATATCACAAGCCACAGAAGCAACTTGGAGACAGGAAGTCTTGAAAGAAAAGTAGCAGTATACGCGTGGTAATGATCCGACGAATGAATTTCCGAGTTTTCTCCACTACTAGGTATTTGTTTCAAAACCTATTACTAAATTCAATAGCTAGGCCGTGGCGTTTAGCTAGTTCCAACAAAATGACATAATGGAGGTACGACTCATGGTGTCTAGGAGAGCTTAGTTGTAATGGAAAACCCGGTTAATTCCACTAAACATACACAATAGAACGGCTGTACGATATAAACCTTGAATCCAATTTAATGCTCGTATCTAAAAAGGCTTGTCTGGCCAGCTTCGTTGCAAACAATCAAATCCGCTCCCTTGAAGACCACTTGAATGATCTTTTGCCCATGGCGTGTCCCAACCTGTTTGATGATATACTCAGTACTATGCCACTAGCAAAATTTTTAGAGGGTACCATTGTTGGAGGTGAATCCACATTTCGTAGATCCCATAGGCGAAGATATCCGTCCTTTGATCCAGAAGCAAAAGATTGAGATGATACAGCACCTGACAATGGCTATCGGGTTAATGATCAGGCTTGTGCCTAGCATTCACCTACCTTTGATGTATCTTCCATGGACCTTATCTGTATTGTATCCAAATCGTAGAACTGGGTGCTTTGGGACTAGCCGGTGGTCCCGTACTTCAAACTGAAGTTCACGATGAGCAACCTTTCAGCGGTCGACTGTGAGATATGTAAAGCGAAGTGAATTTGAAACAGATACTACCTCTAACAAGGTGCAGAATGGAGATGTCAAGGTGTGAAGATGATAAATTACGTTCGATGGACGCAATGTGTTCACAACGCGTTCTGAAGACAAGTCCCAAATGTGAACATTACAATCCGCTCCGGCGGATATGAGTTTGTGGCTCGTGTCACGAATTGCCAGCAGCGATTGCACGTGAGAGGTGTGTTTGATGGCTAAGAGTCGTTGAGACGCGGATGAGAGATCCGACTTTACTTCCCAAAGATGAACTGTGTGATCATAACCCCCAGTGGCAAATTGCATGGGCTGCATCATGCTAGTTACAGCGCTGACACCTCCTTTCTTGGTCGTAATCCATGGCCTGGGAAGAAGAAGAACTTCGCCCTGATATGCCTCAAGGTCAATTTGGTCCTATCCACGTCTTGGGAAGGAAAAGAATGTACAACGACACACCTTATCTGCACCACATCGCGAGCGACACCAAGAAAGTTGCTCGTGATCCCTGGCGTGACCTAATATTACCAGAAAGTCGTCTCCAGCTGGCACAATGCATGCATCATCGATTAGTTCGTTGGGCCTCTGAGTCTTAAGGGAGTGTTGATGCCTGATCATGATGAGTAGAGGGTGAGGAAGAATCAAAAATCATCACCTCAGTGATCCAGCATCAATCATGTCGATAGAACCCCGCATAGATACAGCTGTAATAGATCTTTCATTGAAAAGCATGAATCGACGAACTTTGTCATTTTGCGACAAAGGCAAAAGTGCGGATGCATCCTCAGATATAATAGTACAGGGTGGTGTAGAGTCGTACGTCTCTGTAATTCCAGCATCGTGGTCTGACGGTGTTCGACGAGATATTTCTATTGACGAGTCAGAGACAGGGCTTCGGCAGAACGAAAGCGATGGAGATCTTCCTCGTTCGACAGAGACCGAAGTTGTTACATCATGTATCGAAGAACTGGAGTTTACGAAATTTGAGGGCACCAAGGAAACAGCCAGTTGCACAGACGGTGCTACAGATGAAGCCGATGGATCAGATTCTATTGAAGAAACAGAAAATACTCCAGATTTGAAGACGCGTGGAGGCTCGAACAATTCGGGTGGTATTGCGAGGAAAGGTTCCGAGTGAGAAGACAAGTCACTCTATACACCAGGAAGCCGTATGTAAATAGATGGAATTGAAAGATTAAATTTTTTACCAACCAAAAATTGTGTCTGAGAAGAGGGCGAATACAACTCTCGAAAGTTGCCTTCAGAATTGTCTAAAACATCACTGTCTTGAACGATGATAATCTCATCATATATGGTATTCTGCAGGATTCCAGGCATTGAAAAGGCATCAAGCCCCGTCGAAGTAGATGCTAAGAATGTTGATTGAAGTCGTAAATCTTGGCTGGAGCAGAGAACCTTACCGGGGGAAAGATCTTCCGGTAATGGATGACTGTCGCTGCGTTCCCTGGACTCGTTGTTCATGATCGACCGGTGGTCATTGATGTATCCAGGGCATTGAAGAAAGACGTCTGGCTCGGTGATGAGGTCTCGGACTTGGTGGGTCCGCCAATCACTTCTCAGACGATGGGAATTTGGCCTCCCCTTCTTGCACTGAGGGATTAACAAGTCGATAAGCCCTGATTGACCAGTAAGCTTCCCCGGCTGAGCAGAAGACTTGGAAGCTTTGGGTGTCACATATCGGCAATGTGAGCCAGAGCTAGACTCGTGATCAAATTGCCTGCGTTTCGAGGAAGGACCATCGTACAGAGATTTCAATCGTTTCGATGGGTAGCTATACTGCAGATGTTTGGAAGATGAACGAGAAGAATAGGATCCGGTATGAGGGCGATTTAACGGCCTCTGATAATAGCGTGTTCCAGGGCCACCAGGTCGGAATATTCTGCTCCTGTCCGTTGTCCGTGTAGAATGGATAACAGGAACTGAAGCTCCTTTCCTGTTTAATGGCCTTTCATTTGGCTGTGCATCCTCATTCATAGCATCCGTGTTGAGTCGTAAAGAATAAGTTAGAGCACGAAAGTAGTTGGTAGTTGTGATCCAAGAAATTCTATGTAGTTATCCCCAACTATTACATATATTTTTTTGCCGATGTCATTCCGTTAGATGTATTCTCTTCCTGAACATTCTAGCCACTAAGCTCATGTTCCAAGCTATTGATCTCCACAATCTAAACAACAAATCTAGCTTAGTATCCACGCTGGGCTCGGAAGGAGACGACGACTCGACGCGCGACTAGCTCAAGTTCAAATAGGCGGACACTCCCTCCAGATGGCGGCTGGCCATCACATTGACAAGTGGCGACGACCTTATTCTGCCTAAGACCCTAGTAACAAAAAATTGAATAGTTACTCCGGAACACACACGTCTTGTTCAGAGTACCATACACGTGTAGGGGATTTTTCTATGCGGGTTTCGTGTCGATAGGGTTCTCACAGCATTCAAAGAGGAAAGATGTCCATTCCATACCGTACTTGATACGCGACCAGAACCTCGCCGGTATTTCTATTTACCTCCTACCCTCTGAATAGTGATCACATGTAAGAGTACGAGACGTTCAACTCGCCAAAATTTCTGGATGAGTCAGATGTTGTAACGTTAACATGTCAAGTCGATTATTATTGATACATTGTATGGTACATCTCAAGTATCTTAAGTATTCACTTGCAGCCTCCGATTGTACTGATATTATAGGCTACCTTGTAGTTTCTTTCCTCATGAGTCTGTAGCCAGACCAGCTTTGTTATAGATGAGTTGGAAGAAAGGGAGTGGACTCTGGCTGTGGCGCCACCATGTGGTTTGTACTATATCTCGGAGGGCGTATCGGCATCTGTATTGATAATACTTACATTCAACCAAAAGAAACTATGACTTACTGAAAGGAGGAAGATAAGTTCCACTGTTCATGTTGTAGAACATCCGAGTACACGTTAGACTTCGCTTACCAAAAAGTTGTTAAACTTTCATTGTGATTAGGAAAATAAAAGTATCGTTACAAACAATACATATTGGGGGAGTCTGACCGGAGAGAACACTGCTCATTTAACTTGATTTCGACCACCTTCCTAGTTCCACAGCAAAAGCAACAGCAAGCTTGGAAAACTCCAACATGTGGGTGAAACTGAATTCATCAGATATATCAATACGACTATAATAACAAATGGTTAGGTTGTATGTAGATAAATCACTGATTGCTTACTCGTTGATTGAATGAATATTGTTGTTAGAATTTTCAAATGCGCTCTCTAAATCCCTCGTCAATGTTCGTCCATCACAAGAGGGGAGAAGCTGACCAATAGTGAAAGAAGACCGGTACCCGGCTTTGCTCCACGAAGCGCTGTGATTTAATTGTCAGCATACTTATAGTCAGCCAAAAGGTAAGCAAACTTAACTGGTCACTACAAGCATACCCGCATTTAGTCTACAAGAAAAAACTTAGAAAAAAATTTGTTCGTTGTTGTAAATGATCAGGAAGACGAACCTCTACATAGGGGATATCAAGATACTTGTCAACAAGCTCTTTATTGAACTGGGTGACACTAGGATCCAACAGTTGGTTAGTCATATGTTGTAAAACGGTCGTAAAGAGGCATACTATGGATCAACAAAGTCCGTGATGATTCCGACCTCTTCCGGTGTCCCTCGCTGATCTAAGGTTAGCTGAAACTTGTGAAGGGATCAGATGGAAAATTACCTTAACCCAAGCAGTCATGTCAAACTAATCACTCCCGTCAAACAGGTACTGTAAAGAGTAAACGGCATACATACCTGGCTCATTGCCAACACGTTGACAGAACGCCTCTCATAATCTTGAGCAACCGCTTGTGAGCCGAGGAGGCCACCTTCCTGGAGTCAACTTTAGTATTCATTTTGTTCCATATACTACCAAAATTTCTTACTTCGGCGGAATACCAGTGGAATTCAACAGCACGTTCAGGGTGAAAGTTGGCTGCAATCAGCCCACGATAAGCTTCCAAGATTGTAACACTTCCAGAACCATCGTCTGCCAGTCAAGCGTCAATGTTGGCCGGAATTAGGGAATGGTTCACCCACCATCCGCGCCTATGGACATCAATGATCGAGTTACCTCGAGGTAAAAGAAGCCGGTGACATACCAGGTGCAGGTAGGAATGGCCACATGTTTGCGCTACCGTGATAGAAATTATTGTCAAGGAAATAATCACTGCGATTTAGATGTCTCGCCTCACCTGTCTTGGTGGGCGCCGATGATGACAACTCCGTCGTCAGTTGCAGAAGTTCCGTTGATTCTAACAATCTATCGTAGAAGACTAAGATGAGATGAGGATCGATAGATTGATTGTACTGACGATTGAATTCTGGCCCCAAGAGTGAGGAAATTCAAAAATCGAAATCAATTCCCGAAGAGACTTCGACGCTGTCTCGTCAGTGATCTGTCATATTCTGTCAGTACTATGCCATCTCGGAAACATAGATCGATATGCCTCCTTGATGCGGGAAAGAAGCCATTGTTGACTTTGCTTGCCAGTCTACACAGGATGAGTTTACTCATTCGAACCAGGAGCTAAATTCTTACCTCACTGCGATAATCTACAGGGATTAGCCACATCAGGGGAGCAACAGTAGGGAACAGGCAAAATTTATCTCACGTCTAGTGCGGAAACTGGAGAATTTCTCGAGGTTTTCCCTCGGTCCCTTGGTCGAAAGAGTCTTCAAAATAGGTTTGACTTGTTCTGTGGCGTTGGGTGATGGAAATGAGGCTGATAAGTTCACGTGGGTCAGGAGTCGGCGTGGTAAAATACAAGGACTAAGAAGACACCTGTGGTCTGCAGCCTTGTGTGGGCCGAATAACCCAAAGTTTGTGTGTCGGTACTGTACATAATAAGTAAGATTGCCTCGATTACTGTTCAGAATCATAAATCTGACTAACACGTCGAAAAATCTGATTCCCTTTACTTTCAGTTGAACCTGTTTAATTGGTGAGTGATCAACAGCAGACATGTGACATAGAGAACTTTGTCCAGCTCCGAAATCCAGATAGGCGCTTGTCCTTCAAACTCCACAAGACGCTGTGCATTGAGATCCAAAGAGAACCCCGGATAGCTTGTCATCAGTCCAGCGCCAATTAAAGGAGCTTGTCCTTCGAACAGTGGAGTTGCAGTGGCAATACATGTGAGAGCGAACAGAAGAGAGAAAGAACGCATGGTCAAGTGAGGGCTAGAGCTGCAAGGCGAGCAGTGCTGGGAACAACGAGGTTGCCAACAACTTGAACTTGAACAAATCACATTGAATCAGCCGCGTTAGTTGCTCGTGGTCACGTGATCGAGTTGACTTCAATGAATTTTACAGCTTCAGTGGAGTTACTCCGTTGTTGATTTGTAATGTCCAAGGCTGCTGCGAAAGCTAAAGCACAGATAGTGGTACGTGGTCACATAATATATTGCGCATGTACGCTAACTATATGGTCAATGGTCTGCATCTGTAGCGTCTGTTAATTCCAGCTGGCAAGGCTGCTCCGACTCCACCAGTCGGCCCAGCACTTGGAGCTCGTGGTGTCAAGTCCATGGACTTTTGCAAAGAGTTTAACGCCAAGACTGCACATATTGAGCAGGGCGTGCCTACCCCAACCCTCATCACTGTACAACCCGACCGCACATTTACCTTTATCACGAAAACCCCTCCAGCTTCCTATTTCCTGAAGAAGGCAGCTGGCATTGAGAAAGGGACAGGAAAGCCAGGTCATGTCTTCAACGGGACGGTCAGCCTCAAACACGTGTATGAGATCGCGAAGATTAAATCGACAGATGACCATCTGAAGCATCTTCCGCTAGAATCCATTGCCAGAATGATCGTTGGTAGCGCTAGGAGCTTAGGCGTGCAAATCGTGCCGTGAGCCCCGTGAGTGATGATACATCGTTCTTCTTCCTTTCTACTGACCTGGTTTGTAGATTATATTTCGTCGACCTATCACTCGTCATTGGTTCCATACGTGTAAAATTAGTTATATTCTATACTATTGCTAAATGCTACTATCTGCTCCAAATACAGGGTTCAGGAAATGTCCATTTCAATGCGAAATAAATGAGGAGGACTCCTACCGCAGTAACAGCTTGTTCGATAAACCGGTCCTTATACCAGAAATGATTCAGGCTGCACGATTATCCCACGTTGTCGTGATGGAGTAAAAACAGCATGTGTCGAGATCTGGATGCGGAAAATCTCACCTTGGGCGGTCCTGGACCAAATTTTATTAGACAGAGAACAAAATCTTATCTTGTTTGATATCTCTAAAACGGATGCCCGACACGACATGGAAGCTTACCCCGAAAACCGGATACGAGGATACACGTTGAATGCCTGCCCGCATCTGTATGGCCTATTCCCCTGCGACGTGACTACCTGATGGAGGGTCCGCATGTAAGTAGTCGAGAAAAATTATTCAAAATCTCTGATTCTCTAACTGGAATCTTCAGCACGGTATTCTCTTACGAATATAATAGTACGTATCAATGTTTTTTGAAAAGGAACAAGAATCATCCCTGTCTTTGTTTTCTGATACAAGGCTGTCAGACTTTCCCACTCCTCGGCTATTCAAAACGCGTGCCCTGTTCGATCATCCTGCCTCGACTTTAACCGTCAAATCTCTGCTCCACTGACGAAGACTTTGGATGAGCTTTCCCCTTCACCACACGTTTCTGTCGTGTTCGGCTTTTATCTTTTTACCAGAATGACCACGTTTTCGATCGATTCTGGTATTCCCATATCCCACAATGGTTTGACCTTATATCTCGTCAAATCTATCGGTTAATATAAGGGCTTCAGTTGAGTTAAAAGCAAAGAGGTTCCGAGAAGGGCCTTAACCTATTCGCCCTTACCCGAGCCCCGCCATCAGCTTACTTCCTCGACAATGACTACTGCTTCCAATGACATTCTTTCCTGGACTAGCCAAGATCCACGCGAAAGCTCGCTCTTCAACTCCTGGGGTGTTCTCTACCGATTTCAGGTGTGCTTTTATTGCTTTCGCCATTGTAATTGACATTAAACATTGTTTGCAGACAACTGTAAGCACCAGCGGACAGAGTATCACGACTTTGTGGCGGACAATTCGACCTAATAAAGAAGACCGAGTGGCGAAACTTGAGTGGTCGAGTAATGGTGGACTTGGACGTGTCATCATAGGAAAAGTAAGCTTTACTCATCCCTCTTTCACCCGAGCGCAGAACTTGATTCATATCGTGTAGAATACCCAACCAATGGCCGATCTCGCTATACCTGATCCCAACGTCAACGTTAGTCTCATTGAAGTTTCAAACGCATAGAAGTGCACAGTCTCTTACCAATACTATCTTCAGGGCATGCGGTACTTCACTGGTCCTGATGGTGCACAATACCGATGGCGGCCGAATCCCAAAAATCATGACATTCTGGTTTGTCTTTTCAAGCTCCTCGATTTGCATGTCATCAGCTGATGTTTCAATGTTTCTTTTCGCTAGCTGCAGGACGGTAGTGGGGCGGTCATCGCTCTTTTTCGACCTACTCGGCCAACACGCTACCAGATCGGCGACGTTTATGGCGAGTTGCATTTCTTCCGTTCAGCTGGCATGGGCACGGTGGTAAGTGTGTTGCCTAATATCAGTCAATATATCACTGACAAAATTTTTCTTGTTGACAGATGCATCCTCCAATAATGGACACAGTCGTTGTCACCATGATGCTCTATCGCTTTTGCGCACAATGGAATCTTTGAAATGTCCAGTGAGAAGGAGCGGAGCCTTACTTTGTACTATAGTGTCTGATTTCCCATCTCTCCAATCTCGTTGTAACATACACTTCTAAATTATTCATGTCTCAACGGATATACAGACGCATCGTTGCATTTCTCGTTTTTTTTTTCTTCGAACTGACTCCTCGAGCACAGGCCAATAACTCTCGGACGATTCTACGCGTTGATTTACCAGAATCTATGAAGGAAAAATTTGGTTAAGATGATCGATGATCCTTGATTCCTAGAAACTCACGTGGAACAAAAACGAGGCGAGGCAGGGCATGGAATCGTGCTGGAAATCATAAACACGATGTGGACTACATACAAGTACAACTGCACACAAGAGGCCTTGGTCACCCGACCCTCCACGCCTCTTTGACTTGGCCAATATACACGCCGTCTATAATTTCACCTTGACCTCATCTTTCTGATCTTCTGATGAAATGACGTCGAGAATCTCATCGACTATGCGTAAGACCCACTCGGTACCTTCATCACTGGAAAGCCACGCATCTTCCGCGGACAATCCTTCCAAGTATCGGGCCTTGAGAAGGCCAAACGTGTGACTTGTAAGCTGTGGACCAACTCGACCCTCCGCTCGTAATGTGGCAATCCCAATTACAGAACCTAGTGCACGACTGAGATTCCCCTGGTCGGGATCAACGAGTCCACTCTTGTCATGGAAGGCTCTTGTATCCCCGGGCAGGGGCGAAAGCACCGTGCCGTAGCTTTGAATGATGAAAGCTACAATGCAATGAGGCAGGAGAAAAAATACGGAATATCAGCACACGAGATCATTGTACATGCAGGATAAAACTGAAGTTGGCTGATGCCTAGACTTCCAAGCATGAGATGGGTAAGCACACGATGGACCAGATCAGCCGATGAGCCAGGTCTTGCAGAACAGGTACGGTACTTTGGCCACCCACACCGAGATTGGGAAACAAAGTATCATATGAAGAGAAACGTGGTACTCACATATGAAGTCAGGGTGATAAGTCCCCAGTTTGTCATGGAGTTTATCTGCATGAGGCGTATAGATGGAGTTCCACAGGGCCTTGCCCCGCTCAATTGTCGATTCGATGTTCCCGGGTGTTGCGAGCCTGGATAGACATCACGGAACAACCATCAGGTCAGAAGTCCATTTGTGAACACGCAAGGGGTGCCGAGGAAGCCTTCGGCAAAGGAAATGAAAAAAACGCGTGCTCACCTGCGGGAGTGGGTTCTCAGGGCCTGCTTTACGTCGTCATCGAGCGCTCCATGCAATTCGGCAAGTGAAAGAATGACCTAAGAAAAGCCCGTTCTAAGTCCTAGTAGCACATTGACATGCATGACGGCATGTGGAAAGGACGGTAGTAGCCGTGAAAGTAGGTAATTGCTCACTCGAGGAACGCCCACGAAGATTGTGCTTTTCAAAGCCGACTCCCGCATGAGCGCAGCCTTGTTTACAGCGTGTGCCACGTTGACACGAGAACTCGGTTTGTTTACATCGAGTCTAGTTACGAAACGATACAGATGACCTATCGACGCTGGGCGGTTGGCGCTCAGAAGTGCACATGTCTGGGGATTCGATAAGGTCGGAAAAAGGAGGGAAGGGTGGGTTACATACTGCAAGGACTAGCCAGCCAGTCTCCGCATTCTTGAGCTTTGCATCTTGGGATGTACGAGCAAAAAGGGCATTTAGTTTTGCTGCAGGAGGACTAGGCAGAACATTCGGATTGCGCAGCGTCAAGAGGTGTTTAATAGATGGGGGAAGGTGTTTGACCATTTCGCATACCAATTAACCTGCGAAGAAGAATAGTCTCAAAGAAGCCTCTTCAGAATCTCATCCACACATCCTGTGAGATTGGGGGAATCATACCAATCAACGTTAAGTAATCAACAATCACAGATTAACGCTTTGTCAACGTTATCACACATGACTTCATAATCGTGCGTCACCACGATGATAAAAATTGAGTGTTATTTGCTCATCACTACATTTCAAAGGATGTGTTAATCTAGTAACCAGTACGAGTAACACCATCTTGAGCAGTGAGCAGGAGCGAAGGGCCGCCGAACACCCGCTCAGTGGGGATCGCGGGTCTGAAGAGTTTAAAAAATTGCAGGATTATGTGGATGAAGGGTATCAAGTGTAATGCAGATCCATGTAGTATGTAGTAAATCGGCATGGAGCGAATACGGCGGGCAAAGCAGAGAAACCGTGTGTTCCCGCGCTTAGCTGATGTAGTACCACCCGAGGGCAGTCGGCTGTCCGTTGGAGCCCAAGAGCTGGTTGAGAGGGTTGACATTACCCATATCATACATAGCACCTGGAACAATATGAATTTTGATAGTCTGGATTTGTATGATATTTTGGACTCACCAAATGCGAAGTAGGCAGTAACCCACGGAGTGGAATCCATGAAGCTCTTGGTGGTCTTCATGAAGTTCCAGACTTGACCCTCATCGCACTGAGCTCCGGCACCGAAGTTCTGAAGAACAACAATTTTTGAGACAGGGAGTTAACCTCAACAACAATCTTACATACCTCGCAGGCGTACTCGGTAACCCAGATATTCTTGCCAAAGGTGTTGTGCATATCCGTCAAGTGGTCGATGAAATCCTGGGGATCGGTACCATAGTAGTGGAGGGCAATACCATCGAACTGGGAGAATCGTTCATTTCAATTTGCCACTTTCAGAACAAAAATTACGCACTGTGCAACCACTGCAGGCAGCAAAGAAGTCTTGGAGCCAAGTCTTACCGGAGGGAGCGTTGGTGGGGGCCGGAGAGATCAAGCTGTAGCCCTTGGCTTTGAGAGGCTGGATGTACTGTTGCCAGAGCTGAGCGCCGCGCTGAGGAGTCATATCTGACTGTCCCTGTTGATTGGGCCTATGGGCGCTCAGTAGACGTAATAATAGCTTGGGATGACAGACTTACTCATTGAATCCAAGAACGGTGTGCGCGTAGCCCTCAACCACAATGCGAGAAAAGTCCGAAACCTGCTTCTCGCCCCAAAGCATGGGAACGCCCTGGAAGCCAAGTTCCGTCGCTTTGGGGGGAATCCAAGGACTCCAGGTGTAAAGACTAATAGTGTATTGGTACAAAATGAGAAGAAGAAAAATACAAACGCTTACCGAGTGCTTTGAGCGGTCTTGAAGTATGTGAGGGCCTTATCATCGTCTTGGGGCCAGGCAATACCAACTTTACCGCCGCCACCGGTGTTACCAGAATTGGTAGAGGTGTTAGAGGTGCTGGGAGAGCTAGAAGCGGCCTTGGAAGTGGTGGCGGGGGGTGCCTGGGTGCTGGTAGTCTTGGGGGCAGCAGCCTTTGTACTGGTGGTGGCAGGCTTTGTGGTGACAGGCTTGGCAACGGAAGAGGCGGCCGAGGGGGTAGGGCGAGGCTTGCAGCGCTTACTGTTGGTGGAACGCTTCTTCCTTGCCAGAACGGCATGGGAAGCCGGAGAACGGGCAGCGAGATGGTGAGAGTCTACAGAAAGAGCGGTTACGGGCGCAGCGCCATAGGAGAAGGCAAGGATCGCAATGGAGGAGAGAGCGACGAGGTTGAGGAATTTTGACACGGCCATGGAGGGGAAAAGTCGTGAGGGAGCGGCGGTAAATGAACGTAGGAGGCCAAAGCCAATGTCAAGAAGGGAGTGGACAAAGAAAACTATTTTGACGTTTGTCTTTTTTGACGATTTATTTAAACGGCGGTTGTTGCCGACATCAGCGCACAGACCATTCTGCCAAGAAGAACCACGCGCAAATCAATTTGGAGTGACAGTCTCCAGGGCCCCAGTGGGCGCCAGGCAGCCGTATTCACTCTGGACAGTCCGGGACGCGTCTCCCATTACGCCGGCACTCTAGTATGCAATCTTGACGCCCAAGAGAACAGCCATGGTCTTTTAATAGAGGCCTCCCAGCAACTTGGCGCGGTGCCATGGCGACATCAAACATACTTGCCTAATGCGGGAGGTGTTTGTTTGCACGCGTTTGACTACATAAAGGGCGATGCCAGATGCTTCGCGTTTTTCTTGACCTCCAAGTTTGACACGAAGAAACTGGTTCACTCAAGTTCATTCCACGTTCATCAACCACTCAACTCCCACAAAGCCCACGCACGCTCATAATGTCTGAAGCCCTTGCCGCCCCTGTCACCGAGAACGGCGCTCCAATTACGCAAGAAGAGGCTCCTGGCTTCAAGGTCCTTTCCTTTCTTTACAATCGCTTTCTGTCGCTGAGGCAACCTCCAGGTCTTTGCCGGAAACCTTGCGTACTCTACCACGGATGAAGGGCTGAAGGCTTTCTTTGCGCCCGTCGAGAGCGATATGTACGTGGCACCCTTGCACAGCCCCCATCTCCATCATTTATTCATCTTGTTTTGTTTCCCAGTTTATCTGCACAAGTCATCCTACGTGGCACCCGCTCCGCAGGCTACGGCTTTGTTGCTCTCGCCACCGCCGAGGCCGCTCAGAAGGCTGTCGAGGTTCTTGACAAGAAGGAGCTCGACGGCCGCCAGGTAATCGTCGAGGTTGCCAAACCCGCTGAGCAGAAGGACAAAGAAAAGAAGGAAAGGAGGGCGAAGAGGAAACCCGGCAGGCGTGGCGGCAAGGCAGTCCCCGGCGAAGTCTCAGAGGCTGAGGCTAACGGCGAAGCTGCCAAGGTCGACGAACCTGCCGCCACTGCTCCTGGCACCGACCAGGCCGCCAAGCCCAAGAAGAAGAAGAAGGCCCATGTAAGTGCCTTAATAATTTAAGCTTCATGATATCATCTCATTTATTCTTTTAATGTTTGATTAGCGCAAGCCTAAGGTCAAGGCTGAGGGTGAGGCCGGTGATTCTTCTCCTGCCCCCGCTCTTGCCACCGAGACCGACGCCGCCTCTGCCACCCCTATTGAAGGTGCTGTCAAGAAGACACCTCGCGCTCGCAAGCCCAGGGTTCCTCGCCCTCCCCGTCCCATCGGTGAGGATCCTGTTGGCGAGCCTTCCAAGACCATGCTTTTTGTTGCCAACCTTGGTTTCAACATTGATGATGCTGGCCTCTCTGCTCTGTTCACTGATGCTGGTATCACCGTCAACTCTGCTCGCATTGTCCGCAGGCGTTGGGGACAGCCCCGCAAGAGCAAGGGTTACGGTTTTGTCGACGTCGGTAGTGAAGAAGAACAAAAGAAGGCCATCGCTGCTCTCGAAGGCAAGGAAGTTGGTGGAAGGCCCATCGCCGTCAAGGTTGCCGTCAACGCCCCTGTTCATGATGAGGAAGTTACTACTACTGACGAGGCTAAACCCTTGACCGAGGCTGTTGAGGAGGTTGCCCCGGCCGCCTGATAGATGATCCGTTATGCATGCTCACGCTACGAAATTGTTTTTATGACTCAGTGAATCGTTGTTGAAAGTCCCTTTGATCAATTATTCCTTTCACTAGTCAAGTCTGGCGTTCTATAGTTCATAATGTTGTGGTTGTTTGACGATCATACCCTCTATAACCGCTATGGCATGAGTCTTTAAGTTTTTGTTTTTGTCGACGGAAGGAAATAAGTTCGACAACACTTGTAACACGTGGCTCTGTCACAATCTATTGTTTACGTGTTGTTTGTTCAGATATGTCTGGAGATGAAGACGACTACCTATCTGACAAATTTCTAATTCCTGAAGCATCAACTCCAGTGCTGCCCAAGACCTATGCTCAGCTGCGCAAAGAAGCACAGAACCAGTCGCGATTGAAGAACGAACAGAACAGGATCAAGAGTAGACGACAACGCGAACTTGAAGCACGTGAAGAGGGTCTCAGTAAGAGCCTCTTCGAGCGTGCAAAGGAGGACGAAGATGCGGGGATTTCTTCCGGTAACAAGGCACTTTCAATGATGAAGAAGATGGGTTTCAAACCGGGCCAGGCTCTCGGCAAAGTCGAAGAACCCGCGGTGAAACCTGCCCCCTCGTCTCAGGAGACGGAGGCTGGCCCTAGTTCTCCAGATTCGGCTGCTCCAGTACCAGGTCACATCGTTAAACCGATTCCCTTGAACGAATGGCAAGGTTTGTGATCTGCGTCTGCTGCAAGGACATGACTGATACCCTCTCTAGGGAAGAAGGGAATTGGTCTGGGCAAAAGAGCGGCATCTCCGTCAACCTCGGCCGAAAGAGCTGCCAAAATGGCGAAAATGGCCAAGGAAGCTGAGGAGATCGGCCACCAGGACTACCGGAACCGGGCACGACGGGAATATGAAGAAAAACGCGCAGAAGGACGGCTCGGTACGTTGCTCTCCTGTCACTCTCAGCTCCACGACCACAAGCTCATTCAGAGCTTTCCGTCAGGACCAGCGCAACGCACTTGCACAACGTTGGACGAGCAAGCGGGGAAAACAGTGAGTCTCCATCATGGAAATCAATGATACTCATGTCCGATGATTATGCAGTTTCACGTTCTATGGTTGAATCCCAATAACCCTGATTCGTTTCCCGAAGGCCTTTTGGACGCGTTGACGCTATGCGGCACCACAGGACTTCCACACGAGTATCATGGGGAGCCGATTCAGGTGCGTTTGCGAAAGCAGATGCAGGCAGACACGCTCCGTCCGCTGGATGATGCGCCTCTTATACCAAAGAGCTCTGCACCCGTTGATTCTTTCCCTCCGGAAGTAATTGAGGAAGCCGTCCAGTTCCTACGTCTCCAGGTGGAGTGATTTTGATTTCGTGTCGTGCTCTTTCTCAGCATTTTTGCCCCTTTAGGCTCAGGATCGCCTCTCCCTTGTGCTCACCTATCTCCGTGACGTGTATCAATACTGTTTTTGGTGTGGGGTCCAGTATGACGACGAGGAAACGATGGAGAATCGATGTCCTGGCCCTACTGAGCAATCTCATGATTGACTCCATTGGTGGTCGTCTTTTTCTTCTTTTGCTAAATACGACAATCGTATTGGCCATATTTTTACGACCCACAACTGTGTCTCCACGTTATGTTCCGCGTTGCTGTTTCTGCATTCGTCTCAAAATATAGTCATTGAGATTTTTCATCAACATCAAGTTCATATCGCTAAGGGAGTACAAGACAATTCAGTCAGTTGGGCGACATAATACAGATTTTACACTATTCCTAAATGAAGTTAATTTTCCCCGACGGGAGGACGGTTATTATAACCCAAGGTCCAACAGATTACTATAGAAAACAGTCGTCTGATAACCGACACGACGAGTAAAGAGCGAAGTGGGCGGGACGGGCAATGTATCGTGCAGAAAGATTTCACAACGAGAGTAGTATGTGCCAAGAGTGGGCGTAAAAGTCCAGTTCAAAGAAAAACAAATGTAGGTTCAAATCTATTATTACATAGTCAAGTCCAATGTCCAAAACGAGATTCAGAGTCCTGAATTTACAACCGCCCAGTTAAAAATATGGCACTCGAGAGCTCAACAAATGAGCAAGAGAGTGATGTTGTGGATAATGCGATGCAAGATCAGCGGAGTGAGGGAGTTGAGATTCGTGTTCCGACACTGCGACGGCCGCGGCGGCGGGTTTTCGCGGCTTCACTAAAGGTACAACTCCCAAGGAACTCGGTGTCCTTGGTGTCGGAGACGGAGTTGGGCCAAAAGGCAGGCAAGGTAGGCACAGTCATCGGCATCGGCGAGATTGGCGGAGAATCGCGAGATTCATGTGAAAATGTGGGCGAGGTGGGTGAAGCGCCAGGCGTTTTTCGACGGACGTAGGAGGAGATTGGAGTGTTGACAGCAAGATCAGAAGCCGAGTCGTATAGATTGACTGAGAGTTTCTTCGTGGATCGCCGAGAAAAACGAGGGGGAGATACAGATCTTGGAGAAGGAGAGATGGCCTAGATAGAGACGGTGAGCTATGTAAGGCAGATGGTTTTGAAGTCAACGCGACGGCTCACGCGTATGGGAGATCGATCACGTTCTAAAGAGCAAGAAGAGACAGAAGATAGGCTATCTCGACGAGATGCCGGCTGAGCCAAAGTTTAAGTCATGGAGGAGGAAAGGAAAGACGAAAACATACAACGATGGGTGAATAAGGAGAATAACGAGTAATTCTGGATCGACTTGACTCCCTCAAAGATTGTGTGGATTTGGATCTGGAACGCATCGGTATTCCAGCACCCACAAGTCGAGGTGAGGCGGAGGGTGAAGAAAGGGCAGATTGGGGTGGATGATCCGGGATCTTTTGGTCCAGGCCAAGGGAGGCCATAAGCTCGACGAAAGAAGGAAGGGAAGTCATCGTTGCGAGAAGCTCAAAGGAATGAGGGGAAAATAAAGTAGACGTATAAGTAGTCTTGAAGGAGGCAACGAACGACCTTGAACAGGGAGACACCCAACACAGCGTCTATAAGGGTGTTGGGGTCGATACCCTGGAAACAACCCACGGTCAGGTTGTCATCATTTCCTATCATCGTGAGGAGCCCTCCGGTGGTCGTGAAGAGACCAAAATAGAAATAATTGGTCGGCAAGGTGATATTGTGGGTTACTGATTGGGCAACTTCACCTTCGAAAGATGATGCCATCGCTCGGTCCACTTCAAGGACAGGAGTTGTTTCGCTAGAAAACACCAATGCTTTCCATGATTGACCATAGAGGCAATACACGTTTCCTGAAGAGCTGTTCCAACCCTTTCCAACCCCTTTGCACTGAGAGGGTTTCTCGTGTATTCCGTAAGGGGGAGACAGATGTGTCCATATTGCGTGTCATTAGATCGATACCATCACAGTCAACAGAGGCTCCGCAGTTGCTGTACCATATCACTAAGGGCCTCTTGTCACAAAGAGCAGACTCATATGCGGATCCATGTCTACTGGGTGTGTGTGTCAACCGATCTCGTATGTGTTGCGACAGATGGAGGAACTAGCATCCCTACACTGCAACGGTGTTGATAGAATGTCAGGACAGGAAAAGTTATGGGTTCCTTGACAAGTCTACCGGGACCGGAAGCTTGAACCCAAGCATACTTACTCAAGTCGAAACCAAGTCAAAATGGATATGAACTACATAGTAACCACCCATGACCCATTAACGCGGCGAAACGCCATCAACCAAGCACAGCCACATCATTTCTTTTTCGTCTTGGCCACCATCACCAATCGCCATGAACCAACAGCAAGGACAAGCTGCAGGTGCTGGCGGACAGGGAGGGACCATACCTTTTGGGGCATCGAAGCAAGACATGGAGTACATTTGTGCGGGTACGGTTGACGATGAAGTTTAACTGAACGCGTGTTCTCATTTTTGCAACGAAGATTGTGGTGCCAAAAACGAAATCAAGTCGCGAGAGCCTATTCGATGCAGAGAGTGTGGACATCGCATCATGTACAAGAAGCGAACAAAACGCAGTACGTTTTTTTTCCAAATGGACCTGACTATGGTTAATGTAAACCAGTGGTACAATTCGAGGCACGGTGACGTTTACTCCCCACACTTTACTCAGGCCGCCAGCCCCAAAAGTTCGGTTAGCATCGCCTCATCAAGAAGACATCGAGTCAACTTGTCAGCATATTTAGTCTCTCCTAGGCAGACTTTGCCAATCGTACCCTCCATTCTGTACGCTGGTTAACAGGAAAGGCACACGCGATGAGCCTGAACAGACCACATCATACATAGTATATGTTGGGTGGATATTCCACAATATTCTCCATAATTATGTCCAAGTGAAACTGTCGGTGTGTACCTAGTAGAGGTGTGCTTCATAGTCATCGATACTTGCAAATATGCCCGATCGAGACTCCAGAGTGATGAATAATCGACCCAAATTTTCTGACCAAATTGCGATATATATCTAACTATGATTATCTCCTCAATCCACAATGGATGGTGGGTTTCTGGTCACTCTGTTTCGCCAGCTGGCTCAACATTCCCTGTCTGCAGATCATGCCGGTAGTAGAAAGTTGTCACCGGTCATCCTATGTTCGTACTGGTTACCGGGTGAATATTGGCTGAGTGCCTGAGAGAAAGATAGCGAAATATAAAGATTGATACATACTTTACACTTCAGGAACTTCTGTAGAGATCTAGAGAAACACCCATTAGAAACAGGTCATATAGCTTCCTATACTACCTATAGGTATTTCTTGATTTAGTAACATCATATGACTGTTGCTAACAGATATTTCTCTAGATCTCTACAGAATTTCCTGAAGTGTTATGAATTTCCGCTTCCCGCTGCGCGCTGAAGTCAAAATATCATATCTGTCATGTTTCCAATGGGATCTGAATGAAGAGCTGGGAAGGGCAGGACTTCCAAAGCATAATTTTCAGAATCGGTACCATCTCCAAAAGAGGAAGTAAATTTACCTTTACGTAATATTTGAGATTTGAAACTGAGGAGATTCCCTCGTAATTCCTTTCACACAAGCAATCAGTAATGCGAGTAGGCAAAGAGTCGAGAGACCGCAGTGTTTCCGGAGATCTAGAGGTACACAACATTTCTCTGTACTCTGCCTCTGCTAATCCTGGCCCGCAGGAGTCTGAATCAGAATCCCTCCGCAATGACGATGGCACTAATCCTGGTAAGCCAGGACGCAAGAAAAACCCAAAGTATGCCCCTTAAACTTATCTCATGCTCAGGGTCAGATCTGACATATAATTCATGAAGCTCTCAGGCAGCAAGACGCGATCAGAACCGAATTGCCCAGCGTGAATTTCGCCTAAGGAAACAGCAAAGGGCATGGTCTTCGTTCTTTCGCGTATTACCGCACCTCCTGACGAGTATTTCTTTGTATAGATCCGCGACCTTGAGGCTCGCGTCGAAATACTATCGGGCGGTACCGATGAAGCATTGGGAGAGATGAGAAATATGCTCAAAGGTTTGTCTGCCACCGTGTATTCTTCACACTCTTACCTCACCTGCTGCGCAGACCTTATGGCCGAAAATCAAACTCTACGCGGCCTTTTGCGCGGTGTAACTGCCTTCATTGGTGATGGTGCTGGAGGGTTACTTCCTAAACTTGGCTGGGACATGGCAGATTTCAACCAGTTTATCAATCGATCCGAAACCGACACTGCTTTTGAAGGGTACCAGGCGCGGAAAAAGGCCGTACAAACCAGCAGTCAAGTTCAGAAACGTTCTGCTGAAGATGATCCCTCATTTCCACGAGCAAAGAAAGCCAGAGCTGGCGAATCCGAGCCTGAACGTAATCAGAACGGATTCAATCTGCTTGTGCCAATGGGTGCAACACCTCTTTCCAACAACGGTATCTACCCAAGTACATCAAGATCAGGAGAAGGTGGTGGTGGCATGCTGCAAGACCTTATCCGTAGTTCAGGGGATTCTCCTATGTACATGCAGCAAGCGTCCCCAACGACCACCTATACTGGAGCATCTGTTGGTAATTATCAACCACCATATATGCCCGGAGTCAACCTCTTGGAGCAAACCCTTGGGCCTATACCTTTTACTCCTCCAAGTACCGGGAACGTTTCCTCCTCGCAGCCCTTGCCAGCATCATCATCTCGCCACTCATCAGAACCTTTGGAAGAAGACGATGACCCAAATAAAGCTGAAGCCTACAAACTCATTCAGTATGTTCATTGCTGTTCCTGCCGTTGGCATTGTCATCATCCATCACCAGTTACCATCTCGATAATTATAAGAGAAACAACCAGTATTGTCTTCCCTCATCCCTACGGCCTTCAATAGTTCAACGGTTTGTGTGATACTTCTTGATAATAATCTTGCGACTGATGTAAGTTGTCAGAACAATACCTCACGGTATGCCCTTTTGCTACCCTCAGAATCGTGGTATTCATTCTGCGTTCTAGAAAGTATTATCGATGGAATACTACACGCTGAGCTGCGGGATCGGATGATACTCCTTCGAAGTCCGCGAATCCTTGTTGAGCCTGGTTCATACTCACTGTTTTTCTTATAGATCGCTATGATCTCGTCGAGTGTCTCATAGACTACCGGCGCTCCGTCACGATTCACGGTGACGATGTACTTGCTCACAGCAATTGGGAGATAGGCGAAAAGTTCCTTCGGCAATACGGGTCTGCATCTGTCTGATTTTTCTTCCTTGAACCGCAGCTCATGTCGGTAATAGATTTTTGATTGACAAAGCGACCTTAGCCATCGCAAATCGGTGGCGAAAAGAACGGGGTGAACCAGAATTACAATTGTCAGATCTCGGAAGTTCTGAAAACACGCCACCCGCATAATTCTTTAATTCTCCTGAGGACTCTGGATAGCCGTCATTGACGGTCGGTGTTTCTAATTAGTGCCTGCTCTACAAGCAAATTTCTAATAGACTGCGAATGTAATGTATTCTGGAAATCAATGTCAAATTCAAATTTAATCACTCCGGCACATTCTGCTTACTTTGATATTACCACGATGCTTTGTGAACACCATTGATCTCCCCACGAAGAGCCTTGAGTCGGAATTGGAACTGAAAAATGGTCCAGCTTTGAAGGCACATTATAAAATAAAGACTGACTCTGCACAGTGCAAACTCGCTCATAATACCTCTCCCTCGTCCTGTTTCGAAGCAACGGTTTTTAACGGTTGTGGGTCGGGTATAACGTCCAAAAGTGTTCAACTGCAACTGGGCCTGATGGCGGACTTGCGGAGGCAGCGCTTGGTTTCGAGCAACATAAAGGTATGCTCTCCGAGCTATTTCGTTGGCTTGAACGCCTTTCCGCGCTTTGATGTCGCGTAGGACACGAATATTGGGCATCGTGGTCAAGTCGACTATCGTCACAGGCGTCACTGTCACGATATTCAGCTAACAAGCAAAACCACACAAACGGTCTGAATCGGAACACCAAACCGTACTTTCAGCAGTGTCGAGCTTGCAAATTCCGAATTGTACCCTTGGTGTTCTCGAAGGGGGACATGGATGTAAATCTGGTGCGTTCATAGTGCATTTCATTCTTTTCTAAAACCAATACAGCGAGAAGTTCTAGAATGTCCATCCATAAAGTCCTACGACTAAAACAACGCCGCACATTTGTCTCCTTACTTTTTGGGATCACGTTCTTTGCAACAATGCTGACCGTGTCGGCTTCCAACATTCTTCCGTGCCCCGCTCGACCCAACAAAAACCGACTTATGGATGCTGAACGAGAAGGAGAGTCGCCAGCTCGCGTTATCATTGCAAAGCGGCCAAGGAGGTGGATAGAAGAGAAACACCCGAATGTAGAATGATTTTTTTGCAAAAACTAGCGTCCTGCACCTGACCTGGTTCGATCAGCTTGACCATCCATGAGAGACGGAATGAACGTGTTCAGAAAGGTCTAGTTTAACTCTGGTCAAAAAATACATTGGCTACTCAATACATCAACTATCTGGAGTGTCTCTACGATCAGACTGGTTTTGATTGCGATAATGTCGCTCCTGCTCCTCGTGAGTTGCACTGGGATTCGTCGTTGTGTAAGCACTGGTCGGACTCTGGAAGGAATGACGAACTCACGGTAGCACATTTTCTTGTATGGGTAGACAAGCAATAAAGGCCAGGATATTAACGGCCATTTGGCACAAGAAGACGACGCGCAAAGCGTCCGCATAAGACTCCACAGCTGCGTGCCGCACATTCAATTCCAGACGGGGTATAATCTCTGTTGTCTTCCTAAGAAATAATTAGTCAAGTCCAAGGCCAGAATATCCCGACTGTACCGGATCGTTTCAATGAGCTGGATGGAGAAAATTCACGGTTAAAAAGCATGTAACTAGGTTATAAAACATCCGGCTTGCCTCCGATGAACCAGGACCTCGTATCCGTATGCGTAGTTTTTGCAGGAGGACAGCTTGCAAGAGAGCCCCGCTAAGACTTACCCCTACAACTTGCCCTGTGGTTCGGAATAGATATGTAACTTGGTTTTTGTAAGTACGTAGACAAGAAAGATATGTTGATAATAACATACTGCCTATGGCGACAGCCATGTCCTCTTTGTAGACGCCGGCAATCATGGCCTGGAACATATCAATATCCAAGCCAAGGTCACAAGATAGACGGATACAAACAATCAGAGTACTGGTGATAAAGCTCGCCATGCCGAAGCCCTGCGGCACAAGATCTAGGTACAGATGCCATGTCGAGGATTTCTCATCCCACAAGACGATAAGGGTACTCGCAAAAATGGTCAAACCACAAGACGCCAGAGTTAGGCCGTACAGTTTTCCTGTTCTGCGCATGATCCTGAGAGGAGTTCATCAATGATATGGTCGCTGGTCCATACTAGAAAACGAACCAGCCCGCGAGTACACTCCCAAAGGAAATGGCAACCTACAGAGGGGATGGGTTATTTCACATGACGTTCATCAATGAAGCAAGGTACCGAATGCGGCATTAGATGAAGCCCTGTGATACAGGATGACTCGTAAGTTACTCCCGGCCAGTTAGCATCATATGTGAAAAGAGACTGACCGGAATTTGCGGCGGTCTCAAGCCGCACAGCAGAGAAATACTGGGGTTACTGTTCAGTACCTACTAACTTTGTCGATGGAATACAGGGACAGAGGGACCCACCAATGGGACATTATAGAGCTGGGGGCGACTAATCATGAGTGAGACAAGTGAGGTTCCAAAACGGAACTTACTGTTGAAAAGGCTGACATACTTGTCAAAAGATTGGAGATTGAGACGGCTAGAGGTGTTCTCTGAGTCATTAGACGTAAAGGCATGACAGGGTATGGGGCCCAGTGTTTTTCCACATGAACAAAGAGAAGTCCGAAGGCAAAGCTCGCAATTAGAAGACCATAAATGAGGGGATGCGACCAAGGAAGCTCTTCTGCGGTTTTAATACTGAAACCGAGTAATAAACAGCCCACTGTGGTGGCTAGAGTTGCAGAACCAAGAACATCAATGCGACGCAGTTTTTCGGATAAACTCTGTTGTCGAACCGCCAAAGGTAAAGGGATGTTAACTTTGATTGCAACCACAATGAAACTAAAAAGCAGGAGCGGCGCCTAGTACCAACGGTAAGTCATCCAAAAGTTTTGTGTTTTGAAAAATGAAGTGAACCTGCATATAAAATGCGGCACGCCTACAATAAATGGAGATTCCTTTTGGGCACGTCGTTCTTAGTATAAAGACTCACCATCCGAAGGTATCGTTAACCCATCCGCCCAGCGGACCACCGAGTCCAGCTCCTAATCCATATAAGCTATCGAGGGTCAAGACGTTAAATTAGTTGGAACCAAACCGCAAGTTGTTGAACTTATGTACATGTTTGCCATCCCCTGATAAAGTCCGCGCTGCTTTCTGGAGTATTATAGGTCAACATCACACGTCGTATGTTGAACCACGCTGAGGGGACTAACAAAGGTATGAAGTCAGAGACAGCGATGCTGGACACTGTTCAAACAGATTCAATCGGCCCCCTGGGAACTTAGTAGCAGAAGAACCTGTCATGACACTGGCATTGTGCAGATAAAACATTCAGTCAAACACGGATATTACTATGCTATTGAGGCGGAACTGACCCTCCACCACCCATTCCAGCAACCGCGCGAGCAACAATCAATGCTTGCATCGAAGGGGCAAAGCCACAACATATAGTGCCAGAACCTGATATTAATTACTCTCGAAACTCCCGAGAAATGATGGATCACGGTCGTACCAAATAATGTCAGAGCGACTAACATAGCGCCCTTCCGGCCCAAGATGTCTGCCAAGCGTCCTAAGCGAAATACGGGCTTTCAAAGTGTCAACAAGGAAATAGATAAATATTCAAACCATAAAGCGGCGTAAAACAGCAGACAGACAAAAGATACGATGTTCCGATGTAAGACGCCTGATTAGACGCCTCAAACTGACTCCCTATGGGCGTCAAGAGCGTGGCAACAACCGTTCCTACACTTTGTTTCAGTAAACAGAGAACTCGTCCAGGGTTTGCACGAACCATCAAGAGCACCCAAGAGTACACCAGACCATAGACCAGCCAGGATCCACATAGTGTCAGCTCTAGAAAACCTGGTCATCGCATGTTCGTCGCTGGTAGGAGGCGGTTCGGAGGCGTTATTGCCAACATCATCAGTAGCACTATACGAGGGCGGGACCTCCTCAAGCAGCGGCCTTGTTTCGTCCGACAAGGACCTGCGATCTGAATGCATGAGGAGGGACTGGAGGGGAATATGGCGGGCCTAGCGATAAACTTTATATTTCCTGTACCGTGTCTGCCCTGACAAATCGGAAAATATCAAGGACAAGAATCGTGTTGTGGATGAAAGACGATCAAACGGGCAGGTACTACTCATAAGGATGGACTTAGATTTCCGAGCTCTAAAAGCTTCGCACATGTCGATAGGCTGGATTGATGATTTCGTTGTCATTTTCCGCATTCATCGGCGGTAGCATCCCTCTAACCGGCCGGCGTCCGACAGATTCGGTATGTCAATTGTAAAGCGATCTGTTTTCATGGTCGTGAGCTCCTTGTTGTCTGCACACACAGACCTTTGGAAGGTTTGGAGCGGATAAGCGGCACAGCACTGAGCACAAAGCATTAGCTTAGCTCAGCTTATCTGCCTCACAGTTTGAACGTGTTTTGGACTGTGGCGTGTTAGGAGATATACATTTTTCCACTGTTCACGGCTGCCCTAACTCGTTCTGAACGGAGCACCATCAGTTTGGCTTGCACTTGAAGCGGGGAGTCCGGACGCGTTAGACACGTGGATCGGGCCTACATACTTTTTGGTAGAACGGCGACCAAGTATACTTAAATTTTTCCTAATGACTTTTGGACGGTGACGGTTCAGCGCCCAATATTCCTACCATGGCGCCCGTAATATCCGCGACAGGCGCTCAATTATTTAAATCATCCATATCACCTACCAGAAATAGCACAGCAATTACAATACCTCAATGTCCTGTCCAACTTGAAAGTTGCTGATAACTCGCGATCTTCTACAGACTTTCTTATTGTTGGATTTCTACAAGGAAGGCTGCCGTGAACATTGAACTGAACACATCTGTCTGCGGTATCCCCAGTGATTTGTGATATCTTACCGACCCCAGTGTATTGTCCGACAACGTCGTTTGGTAGTTTCTGACGCGTGTATAAATCATTAGTATGTTCCTCCAACCTCGGATCTACATGTTTTTTCTTTTGAGGCAACTTTTCTCAAACCATCAGATTTCTAGAGCACCACAAAGGACCCATCGGTCTCGGAGAGAACGTGAGTGCTCGTAATTTCGTCGACGCAAGTCAAATAAGTCCATTAGCAATCAGTACCGCTGAACTGAGGTCAACAGGTGATCTGTGAACTGGCTTGGTTGGTTTCCTCCATCCACCGGAGTCCTCCTTGGGGCGCCGTCCGACCGCCCGTCAAGGTTGATACAGTTGACAGATTGCTATAAAACTTTCAGTCAGTGTGAGAGAAGATCCTGCCGTTTGCTGGCAAGTTGATGATGTGATCGTTTTTTCTCTTCCTGGACATCCACATGAGTGATTCTCGAGGCTGCGATGAAATCATCTTTCACAGGCCTTAACTTAATAGGACCAGATAGAACCTCAGAACTCACATGAATATTCTAATTTCGCAGAATGTTCACAAGGGTGTCCAAGGATGACACCGATGGTGATTGGGGCATTTATAAGGCTTATCGGATGCACGTTTAAACCTTTTCGATGATGTCGAAGAGCGTTGGCATTGTTACCTGTCAAATCATTGAATAGATCGAGGACCTCAGGAGACGCTACGGAATAGGTGTGGGGTAAGGCCAACGACATGCATGTACACATCGAATTTGCACAAGGTGCACATCAAGTGCTCGTAATTGATCTTATGTCTATTAATATAGTTAAACTGTTTATCAGATAGAACATAGCTGTATCAAAGTGTCGCGTATGTTCATCTCCTTGAACTCTCGAATAAGTTAATGGTGTCTACTGACAGGAATACATCTTACCGCTGCTACATAAGATGCTTCGTTTGCCGAGGCCTAAGAGAAGGAGACGTGACTCAGAGCACCAGGGGCGAGAGTCCATGTGACCAAGATCGCTGCAGTGGCTGAGGCTGTCGTGATGAGCTATCGAAGCGAGTGACACGGGTGTCCACTTTGAAGGAGAACTGAGAAGAGCCCGTAGCAGAGACAAAGGCTAGATACAAAGCAATGCACCTTGAATGAAATTTCAAATCAAGACCAAGGAAGAGGCTTACATAATTGATGATTTTCCGTCGTGGACGAGGCCGTTTGGCAACATTCTGCAGAGGTCGAGGTGGATGCCCCTAGAACGACGACTTAGAGCCCATAATCCGCCTTCTCTGCTCACGCCCGCTTCAATGTCGTCCTCATCGTTCCAAAATGCCCATTTCGACTCTCCGGCCCACCAACTCTTCCCTCCGCCTCAGCCTTCAACCCCTCGCTCTTCTCATGCCTGGAAATCTGTTTTTCGTCTTCCCAATGCCTCGTCCAAGAAGATATCCACACCCTCTCCTCAGCTTGTCATCGATACCTCGTTCGTCCCTAATACCACCCGTACTAATGCACCATCGGCTCTGACCCCGGCTTCGTACATCTCTGACCAACGCTCGTCCTACAACTCTTCTAATACACAATCCACCGACTCAAACGGAGGCAGAACACCCTACAACGGCACATCCATGAACCGGTCCTATCCTCCATATCGAAATCCGCAACCCCCCAACTCTACGGACGCGCTCTCAGTGGGGCCTTCATTCAGTCGATCCCGGACACAAAGCAAGGCGGAGAGGCAGCGAAAGAATTTATCACGAAAGCCTAAACCCTCTCATACTATACCCCTGACCGCTCAACCACATGCAATGCCATTGACTCCTCCCACATCATCGAAATCGCGGTCCAACGGACCTCTATCTCCCAAATCAATGGGTGCTTCTGCGTCGCGCTTTATACGACGCGTAGCTTCTGCACCAAATGTCAAAGGTCTCTTCAATCTTGGTTCGCGTTCTACGCCGACTACGAAGAATGGGCTACTTGCTCCGGCTGACATGGTGCCACCACTTCCATCGATGGTGTCAAATTCACTTGAACACGGCACGGACTCTCTGGAAACTGTGTCATCAGGGTCGTCAAGAGGTCGTCCCTCGAAACCACCACCCTCTTCCTACGCCAAGCCACGGGATGGCAACGCAGACAAGATTGCGTTCCGCAGAACGTATTCTAGCAATTCCATCAAGGTCCGACAGGTAAGTGCGACGTGTACTCGTTATTCGAGGATAATTACTGATCAATGCTTGGGCCTTCATTCATTCATTTATTCTGGACAGGTTGAAGTGGGGCCATCGAGTTTCCTCAAATTGAAACTGCTGGGAAAAGGGGATGTGGGTAGAGTCTATCTCGTTCGTGAGAAGAAAACAGACAAGCTCTTTGCGATGAAAGGTAAAGCACCTCGTTTTGTTCTAGAACGTCCTACCCCTTTGCCTGTACCGACTATCCCCCTACATGACCCATCTCAGCGTGGCGCACATAATGCTTACTTGACATTGATCCGCAGTGTTATCGAAGAAAGAAATGATTGAACGGAAAAAGATCAAGCGGGCCTTGACGGAGCAGGAAATCCTAGCGACTGCTAACCATCCTTTTATCGTGACATTATACCACTCATTCCAGTCCGATGAATATCTGTACTTTTGTATGGACTATTGCATGGGAGGCGAGTTTTTTCGTGCGTTGCAGACACGACCAGGAAAATGTCTCCCCGAGGATGGTTCAAGATTTTACGCCGCGGAGGTCGTTGCGGCATTGGAGTATCTACACCTTATGGGATTCATTTATCGCGATTTGAAGCCTGAAAGTAAGCACTCTCGCCTGTCTTATCACAGTGACCGACTCTAGACTCACGGCGTCCCGGCTTTCTTGTCCAGACATTCTCCTGCACCAATCCGGGCACATTATGCTCTCGGATTTTGATCTGGCGAAGGCGTCAAGCGAGCCCGGCGGCATGCCAGTTATGATTCAGTCTGGTCATAACGGGGTGAGTTTCTGGGTCGGGGTGGGTGCCCCTTGAGTTTGTTCACCGGCTGAATCCTTTTTGTATAGACGCCGATGGTGGATACGATGTCATGTACTGCCAACTTCCGGACGAATTCGTTTGTTGGGACAGAAGGTGAGAAGGACGTTGTGATCGAGTAACCTTGCTAATTTAGACATTGGTGGTGGTGGCGGTGTCCAGAGTACATTGCTCCAGAAGTCATTGCTGCTCAGGGCCATACAGCAGCGGTCGATTGGTGGACACTGGGTATCCTTATCTACGAGATGATTGTACGTGGCTTTACTTTTGTTTGCCTGCCTCGTAGCATTGACTGACGTGTTTGGATCCTTGCTACGACCAGTATGCTACAACTCCTTTCAAAGGTCCGGAACGTAGTGACACGTTCTCTAATATCCGTTTGCTCCCAGTGAGCTTCCGTGACTCGCCAAAGGTGTCGAGGTTAGTGCGTGCTCTTGATGGGTGCTTTTTTCTCGAATGTTTGAACATGTCAAAAATTGACAAGTCAGATGCTGATTGTTTTTTTTTCTTCCGCAGTGCATGTAAAGATTGTATTACACGTCTACTAGATAAGAACGAGAAGACACGACTCGGAAGCAAGACAGGAGCCAGTGAAGTGAAGCAACACAAGTGGTTTGCGAAAATTAACTGGGGACTGCTGCGTCACCAACAACCTCCGGTATGTTTGATTCGCAGAAAAATCTCTCGGCGGCCATGGCAAGCGTCCTGTCGGACGCCTGGTTGTATTGACGGGGTGTTTGCTTCGAAAATACAAAAAACCTCATGGATATGGATGATCAGGTGGCGCGGAGAACTGACGGTAATTGTTCACAGATTGTGCCGTCGTCATCGAATGGACATGACGCGGTGAATTTCCGGAAACTGAAGGAGTCGCATTCATTGCATCTAGAGGATCAAGTAGCGACTGTGACGGGATCAGCGTCAAATCAGCTGGGAACAGGAGGCGAGGGCTTGGGAGCCGACGGTACGGACCTTTTCGGGGCATTTTCAAGCGTGACACTACATTATGACGGAGACAATTGAGAGAGAGAGATGATTGTTGATGGAGCATGTAGACAGGACAGGGGATCTGTCGACAGAAGAGGTTCTGTTGTTTCTGTTGTAGAAACCAAAGGCCTGGGGAGGAAATGGATTGGCCTGTTGTGAGATTTTGGGTTTGACGTTCGATGAGCGGGAACACATGCAAATAATTTGTTCTCCGCGACGTGTGTAAGGTGACACATGGCTGGATCGAGCAGGCTGCCTAATGGGGATGCAATTGTACGAGCATGACCCTGTAGCAACAAATTGGCGGATAGCCGAATGGGGACTAGCGGGAACACCAATCGCCAATCGACGATCTGGGGCCCGATTTGGGCTGACACAAGCTGCATGCAACCCTGACACGGATCGGGATGCTTAAAAAACGGGGTGGGTTGGGCAAAACCGGTGGACTGGGAGAGAGGCGGGATGGCCTGGGGGCAGGGGGGGCAGGAGGGATGCCGTGAGGGGACGCAGGAGGGCAGAGAGACAAGAGAGCGGCCTCGGGGCCTCGGGGATGGGGAGATGGAGGTGGATCTCGATATACTGGGTGTGACGCGTGACAGGGCTGTTACGTACTCGGAAGTCTCCCTTTCTCCACCGTAACAGTTGGGCATTTCAGTACTTAGGACAATTCATCGAGAGCTGCATTGGCTGCACTTGCCCCATGGCTGACCTCTACCCGCCCTCCTACGCTCGTCCGTATCCCCGCGACCCCGAGCCCTACTCCCCGCCCTCCGCATATCCCCTCTCCTCCCACCACTCCGGCTCCAGCACCGGCGGCGACGACGACGACACCCACGATCAGCCCCCGAGTCCCTCCAAAACAGGCGATGTCCAGAAGCCAGAGACCAAGCCACAGGCCACCTTTCTTACAAAACTCTACGCGTGAGCCTCACTCTTGTCCCGCTGCTCCCAGCATCTCACGCGTCTCGTCCCATCAGTCTCCTCGAGCGCGAAGAGAACCACCATATGATTCGCTGGGATCCCGCCGGCGAACATATCATCGTCGAGCGTCCCGAGCAGCTTGCACTTCATGTCCTTCCCAGTGTTTACCGCCAATCCAGATTCGCCAGCTTCTCTCGGCAACTAAACGTACGTCTTTCTAGCCAAACTTTGTTTTTATACTGCTCACCTGTCCTAGATCTATGGCTTCATGCGCAAGGTTAACCTCCGCAACGTCGACCCCGCGATTGACGATCCCGACGCGAGCACTTGGTGTAAGTTTTCGCGCCGTCCCACGTGATGTCCATCTCATTTTTGTGCAAACCCAGCCCATCCTACTCTAAATCGTCACTCCCCGCCAGAAGTGGTTGCCAACTTTAAGCGCCGCGTCCCTCCTCGCCTCCCAAAACCACGAAAACGTGATCTCCAGGAGTCCCCTGCGATCCCGCCCCCACGCTCTGCGACTCTCGGCATGGGCCCTGTTCCTCTCACGGTACCTTCGTCTGTCTCGTCACATAACAAGTCTGGCATCCCAGGCCGTGCCCGTGGTTTCTCCGCTCCGGGCTCGTTCAATCCCTTGAATCAGAGCAATTCTACGGCCTGGGGCAGCAGCAACTATCCTCGATCTGCTCTCCCTCCCCTCACAGTCCCCTCTGACCCTCCTCATATCTCTCATGGCAGTCTCTACAGTTCGCCGCATCCTCTCCACCCAATTACTCCTACCGATGAATCTCCTGCATCAGGTGGGGGTTTTAACGGCATTTCCTCATACTCCACGTCAAACCGCGACATGATGGTATCATCCCCCCAATACACCTACCAGGATCAACCCAGCTGGTCCTATTCTCAGAATAGCAATGGTAGCTCCTCCAGCCATAATGGAAGTCTATCTTCCCTCCTCAATCCTAGCGGTGGTGGATACTCCCGGCCCACCCCAACTATAAACACGTCCTATGCATCTCCTTTTTCGTCCATGCCAATGCAGGCTGAGCATAGTGCCTCATCCTTGTCTCCCGATAGCCGTCCTACTACCGGTTACTCCATGTCGTCTGTTTCCTCTCTTTCCTATCACGACAATCATCTCCACGAAGATTATTCCCGCCCCAATTCGTCACACCACCGTCCAATTTCCCCACCACGCCCGCATTCTTCAAAATCAAATTATACCCCATCGCTGAGTGTCCGTCGTACACGCCGCCACAGCCAGGCGATGAGTCCATACCCTAGTCCATACGGCCATGACGAGCATCAACGCCCTTCCACATCCCCTCAACCTGGAGACGATCATCAATCGTCTGTTGGTCTTCCACGCGTCCGTAGCATGATTCAACTGCCGTCTGTCGACACCTACTCGTTCAACACTTCCCAGGCTGATTTTGCGTATTCTGCTGTTCCGGGCACCGTCTCGCATACATCTTCGATGGACTCTATGAGCGACGGTCATGGCTGGAGTCATCGAAACGTCCGCCCTTCCACGTCGACGTCCTCAATGTCAGCCGCTTCTCACTCCTCGTCAACACAAGCGACGACGCCTCCCGTGTCAGATTACCATGACACGGACATCAATCGTTGTAAGTCTCTTTCTTTCTCACCCCCAATCCTTTCTGCGCCTTTCCTTTCTTTCTCTTTTGTCGTCTTTTCGCAATGACTCACTACTGACCAGTCTTCAACAACCAGTCTCGCCCGACTTCGGCTTTGTCCCGATGAACGAGCATGTGCCGACCCACTTCAAGGCGACAGCGGAGATGTGATGCTTATTTGCTGTTCTGTTTTCCTTTTTTCCCCCTCGACCATATTGGACACTTGCTGCTTGCTGCTTTCACGCTTTGAGGGATGCTCTCCTGACGTTTTTACCCCATATCTTGGAGCTGTTGTTTCTTAGTCTTGTACTTTTGCCTGTCTTTGTCTGTATACTGCGCTGCACTTCACGTACCACCTGCCCACGATATCTCTTCTGCCATTTGATACCAAGTTTAACCTTGTAGTACCCTAGACAAACAAAATTCATGCAGGCTCCCTCACGCGAGAGGGAGTATCCACTTTCCCGGCGTGTGTGCATCCATCCATGCATTGTTTGCAGACGAGGTTCCACGCAGATCAGCCGATTTGGCGAAGCACCGACAAACTTTATTTGATGAGATGGGCTTCTGTCCGATCGAAAATAGATTTCTACAACAGAACTTCTGATCGGAAGCAAAATTATAAACAGGGTCACGCAGAGTCACGTCCCCGAGTCCCTTACCGCTGCCTTGGGTCTGCTTCACTCCATGTATTTTGTCTCCACCATGCATGCAAATCAATTATTATAGGTCAGGTAATGTTTACTTGTACAACAATGATGCGTTCCAAGAGTGGCTAGCTGAAAAGTCCAGATGAGAGAAAAAGTGGCATAAGTATGGTAATAGATGATGTGGTCAGTGATGCAGAAGTAAAAAAAAAAACGGTCAGCAGCCCCCCTCAGCAGATGTGGTTAAGATTGCTCCATAGACGCTCGGTACGGTATCAGCTGGTGCGGAGCACGGAACGGTGACTCCACCATCGCATCCTCCTCCCCACGCCCTGCTTCTAGGTCGTGAGCAGAGAGGAACCCAACTCGCTCTTCGGCGTCAACAGCAGGCTCGTCGTCATCGATTTCATTGTTCACCGCTTTGCGCGCTACGATAGAGATGTAGATGAGGATCGCAATACACAGCGCGATCCCCAAGATGGTCCACAACTCCGCGGCCGAAAACTCGTGTGGCTCGCCAGGCTTCTTCTGGTGCTTGCCGTGGTAGTCCTTGAAAGAGGCTATCGATGACCCCATGCTGGTGTGAATGATGACTTTGAAAAGCGAGAGACCCGTGCACAGCGTGTACGTCCGGAGCGTCAGCGTGGGTGCTGCTGCTAACAGGCAGTTCATTACGTTATATGGGTATGGCGCGAGCCGGATGAGGAACAAGAGTTTTGGCCTCTTTTCAACGGCGTGGACGACTCGCCTAATTGTGATCGTGCATGAGAGCCACCGCGAAATCGCGTCGCGGAAGAAAGTACGCGAAAGAATAAAAACTGTGAGCGCGCCAGAGAGAGCTGCAAAGTAGGAGATGAAAGCTCCAGTCCATGCGCCAAATGTATATCCAGACAAAGTTATCAAGGTAGAATAAAGGGGAACTGGAGCTGTGGAAGTATTTTTTTTGTTCGGGAGCTGCGGATTTGGCTATTAATAGAGCACTCACGGAAAGTGGTAATGAAAATGAGGCAGAATAGGATGGCATATCCAGTGTACTTGTCACTTTTTAGCCAATGTGACAACTGGTCGAGTCCTGTGTCATGAGACGCAATTAATATCCATCTGTCGTCGTAAATTCGCTTATATCTCACGTAAGAAGAGCTCATCCTTGTACAACGCGATAGCGACCACGAAAGCGAGACTCGTAATGATGTACATGATTATAGGGATCCATGGACGTAGAAGATTTGCTATCCGCAGACCCCGAGGGCGGGCATAAGTCGAGGATGCCAAAGAACGGGTCCTAGTGGTGCGATATATTGTCGGTTGTCGCGGGAAAGGGGGAGGTTTGGGCGCAGAGGGCGTATTGGGAAGGAGTCGGGACGATATAGCTTGAGTGCTAGAACTAGTACGGGCAGGGCTCAAAGGTGACGGACCGCGTTGGCGGCCGGGTGAGGGCGGGTCAGCGTGAACCGGTAGGTCGACAAGTGGCGTTGATTTCTCATCTGTGTCTTCTAATGGCGAGTCTGGCTGCTTGTAACGGAAGGGCGAGTGTGCTTGTTGGTTTGCAGACGACGGTGGATTTGAGATGGGTCTTGGTAGCTGTGATAAGGAGACCTTAAGATTGGGTGGGCGCCGGCTAGTATCCATATGACACGGAAGAGAAAGTGGGCAAAAAGGAGAGATCAAAGAGAGAGAAAAGAAAAAAAGGAGGGAACCGGAGTGAAGGACAAGGTTGGTGGTAGTCGGCGAGAGACAGTATGAAATCTATGTAAAGGGATTAGTTGTCCGTCGCCTGACTGCGCGGGGTCCCACGCCATCTGACAAGCGTGATTCTGCCTCGAGCCAAATGACTGACGTACCTTGCGCTCCGAAGTACTTCCTAGTGCCCGCTAACTACTCGAGTCTATGTGCTAGCGTAACAGAAGACTGAGGAGAAGCTTGTCAGAAAGACTTAATAAACTTGCTTGTTGTGTGGCTGTCGAGGATGACTTTTCTAACGACTCCACTTGACCGGCAGGGTCACGACTAACGCGCCCACATCTCTCACAAAGTCAAGCAGCTGTCATAAAATGGCGAGCGGAGCGTGTGTGAGATCGAGAAAAGAAAAAAGAGCACGGATAGAAGTTCCTTTACGGCATAGTCACCCGGATCACAGAGACAACTTCCACCTACTATATCATCGACTCAACTTCGCGCAGACGTTGAGGAGACTGTCTCCCGAGGTACATACCATTTCTTTTCACTGCAAGCGCAACGTCTCCGACTCCACAAGCGAAATTACGCCGCCACCCGAACAGCTGACCAAGTAGAGGAGATTTCGGAGTCCGCAATACATAGCTCCTCCCACCCCTTCATTCATTCAATCGACGCCGCGCCACCATGATCATCAAGCGCCTCGCCACTCGACGTCGTGCATGGTCCAGTCTGCAAGGCACAGGGCTGCAACGGCGAACGTACAGTGAAGATGCAACCCCAAAGCCTCGTTCGGCACACGCACAATGGTACAGCGATACGGCGCCGGCAATGATCCCTATATTTCTCCTGGGCTCTGTCATATACCTGGTACGTCGGCTTGGCTCCTTATATCTTTTTGTCTGACGATATGTGCCTTTTGCGCTCAGGGTCTGCAACTAGCACAGCAAACACTATCACACGAAAAGTTTATGCAAGAAGCATCAGCTCGCGTCAAGGCTTTGGAAGCCGAGGTAGATGCTCTTCAAGAAAAGAGGACAACTCAGACCGCTGAAGTCCCAGTGGCGGCCGTTGAAACCAAAAAATCCAGCCGGTGGTGGTGACACAACACATTCGTCACTTCAGTCATCTACATCTTTGGGTATATATTATAACTTTACGTACTAGGTAACTAATCAAGAGAGTATGAGTGCTATCTTCCCGTTCAATCGGTCAGATGGGGCGATAGGTGTGAGTATCCGAACCATAAGTCTAAAGTGATTTCTTAAGGAGAACGTTGTACTGCCCGTGATAAAGTTTATATGAACTAGGACAGGCTAAGTCAATACATGGGTCATTGCGAGATGAAGGATAGACCATACCTCAAAATGGCGGCAATCAACCCAGTAAACGTTTTGATTGACTCTTTGAAGCGCTGGATCCGGAAAAGCTCATACGCTACTTGAATCTCAGCGGGGTACGCCCAAGTCATGACCGAATCCAAGACGTACAAACGAATATCAGATCCATCACTAACTTAGCTCGCGATATTTGAAGCCAGTAATCTTGCTTTCGGAGCCTCACAAGCTCCTTTTCGTCGATTTTGGTACCCTTTGGCCTTGATTTGGCAGTTGCTCCCGTCATAGACTCGGAATATAGACGAGTCTCAACTACGAGGATGAATTAAAGGGGTAAAATTACGAGAAAGAGGACGCACTATCGTGTTGGAGGTTCCCAATCATTTGACGCTCAACTCCATTCTCCACTAGACCCACTAGAGTCGAAATAAACCAACACCAATCAGAGAAACGATCTGCTCGATCACCAAACTTCTTCCCAAAGAGTCCTAGAAGAGAAAGGGTTGCAGCATCATCGGCCAATGCATTGACTAATTCAAGCAGCACCGGAGGCGGTGCATATAACAGTGTGTGAAGGAACGGTCTTGGAGTCTTTGACTTTCCTGCAGACACCTCCGTTGAGTACGGCACAGACTGCTGTGCCTTGATCTCTGTTAAGGGACCCAGCCAATTAAATAGCAGTAGTAGCTTTCTGTATAATAAACTATCCGAATGTTGTTGGATATACAGTGGAACATCAAACACATACCTCGTGAATGAAAGCCCAGAGTATGTTGATCGTAGTCGTTTCACTAACTCTGCTTCCCACAGTGGTCTTGACGGTTGACGAAGGAGCCGACTGCTGGATATGGAGGTATGGAAAAGGAGGTATAAACGGATTGAGTATTGAATTAGTTTCTAGGCGACATTGAGCAGGCAAATACACAGTTCCACAAGGTCAGAACATACAAATCCCTTGTCTCTTCCATTACTTGTAAGAAAGAGACCTCTCCATACCTCTTCCTTACTGATTCGAACGGGAACTGGTTTTGATGTCTGCTCTTCCTCTACTTCGACTTCATCCACCTCTTCTTCCCTTTCATTTTCAGCAGACGCCGTTCGTTCCTCTGTTTCGTAAGAGTTCTGTGTGCCGTATACATGCACTGCTGAGGAAGAAGACACGGTGGAAGCCCGATGTGTGCGTGGCGGATGAGATGAGAGTGGGTTCATCTGAAACGAGGCGTTCCCTTCGAAAGGTGATGAGTAGAAGCTTTGTTCATGATTTGAAGGGACAGGCTGCTCTGACGGAAATGAAATGGACGACATTAGCACGGTCTTGGCTACAGACGTGCAGGCAGTTGACAACACTTAACGATGGAAAGACGCGCAAGGAGTCGAATTAACACGTGGTCGGCTAATAATATCTCCCAAACAAAGGAACAACTAAGTCCGAGCCATGGTCTCCCTCATTCTTCATTCAACTTCAAGTTCATTCTTGATCTCGTCAGTCTGCTTGTGTAGTAAACTATCAAATGGCAAACACCTCTGGTCTTCATTCTCCACTGTCACGTTCTGATGCTGCCTCGCCACGCCCCAAGTTTGACTCAGATCTGCTGAAGGCATACATGAAGAAGCTGCTGTCATCGACCCTACAGAACAATTCCTGGCCACAGCAAAAGGATAACGACCGAGTTCAGATGTGGATCAAAGAGATCGGAAGACGTGTTAAGGAGAGAATGATTGAAATCCAACCTCAGGGCTTGTGAGCAGCGGTCTTCTTTCTGGGTCTATTCCTATCCTCAAATATCTTATTACTCCAGCAAATACATCGTATTGACACAGATTTATGAAAACCTTGGACAAGCCGCCAAGTGCGTCCTCTGTCACTGACTTTTGTTATTTGCCATATGTTCATGTCAACAGGGCGGATATGGTTAGCCATTGGGAAAAACATGATATCGCTGTTCAAGAGGTGTACTCAAATGTACGTCATATTCCATCCAGTTCCCATGCACAAACGGCCATCTCATGTTTAGTCCAGAATACGCTGTTATGTATATGCATAGCTCTGGCTGTTTCTTGATCGCTCTAATGTTCAGGCTATACCCACAACTGTCGTATTACGGATAAGTTATACCCCCTTTAATGCCCATACTCCCTGGAAAGTTCCGTTTTGCGAGAAAGACAGCTATGATGGCTCCGTTATTTCGTCAACCTGGACCTACGGTATAGGCCCCGTCACTTCCTGTGATCCAACGGTGTTCTCGAAGATCAGAAATCTTCTGTTTCCGATGAGATCCTGGAATATCTTTAGCTCTAGCCAATCGACCAGGGCGATCCCAACATTTATCAGCTCTCGTAAGTTATCCCCAAGAGTCACACGGCAGTCAATCATCGCTAAACTCCTGAGATACTTCGACACGATTGGGGACGCGAGCGCTCATCACTCGGTATTTGCGACGAAGCTATCTACGATAGCCGATGTATTATCTCTATATTAAGTGGATAATGGAGTCTGGGATGTTCTCGCGAGTCGCAACAATCTTTCACGCTTTTTGACGTGGAACTGTGGTCAACTTCAGGTTTTAGAACACTGGTGAGACTCGAACTGCCAAAAGCATCTTGATGGATCTGATGTGAAGCATCTGCCCAATACTGACAGTGCCTATCTATTCTCCAAAATGACTAGAACGAACTTTCAGCCCCAACGTGACTCGGGAGTTGGACCCCTAAGCTTGGTCAGTCATGCGACAATGTAAACGTATGGGATTTCAGGGCACTCTTTGGCCCAAAATTGCTAGAGAAGTAACGTAAGTTTCCGCCAACTTGCTGGGCTCTCAAGTGCCATTCGGACATGATACTCCCTGTGCCGTCATTTTGTTATCGATTCGGTTCTGACAATCATTCTTCTCCATGAATCAACAATGTCTTTAGATGACAGTGGTTCGACGCACAGCCACGAGCCTTGGTGGCGTTAAGGACTTGTCTTCGCGTCAAGGCCTTCGGTGATTCTTGTTCCTCGCAGAAGCCTGCTAGTCATAGCGAGATTATCGATCACTTTCCATTGAACTATGTGTTCACAGCGGATCATTTGTGGAGATCAGTTGACCGTACGGAGGGATTATTAATCCACAGGTACATACCTGTGTGGTGCCCGCGCTACTCGATGCGGTTGAGAACACATGATATTTGCGTGGAGCATCGATGTACACACATCTCACATGCTCAAAATCTCGGGGCAACAACTGGTAAAGATGCCACATCTCAAATATGATAATATCCTCTATAGACCAAAAAAAAGTTCCGCAGAGTCCTTGCTGAATTACGGATAAGCTTTCAATTAATAGACAACTTGAATGTATACTACATACCAAGAGTCCGGACCACCTGTTTGGAGAGGAGATAATTATGTGAGCCTGCTATATGTACTACATAGTACAAAGTGCACATCAAATAGTTATTTAACTATGATTGTCAAGGAAGCACACTGACGACTCTATTTGTGAACCCCCCCCCCCCCAAAAACTTTCTTGACAATCAATCCATAGTCACATTCCATAAGCTAAATGAGGTTGCTTGGAGGGGAAAGAGTGAGACTTGGTTGAGTCCCGTCTCGACGGCGGTTTGGGCGATTTGTCACCTCGTCGTCATGCCTGCCGCCAAGTGCTGTAGTAATTTTTGATCGCCAATCCTCTTTGCGGTGATTTCCGGCACTCACATTGAGTCACAAAGAGAAAGCCGGTCGAACCATCAAACCGGCAATACATCACGTGGAGTGACAAGTTGTGACCTGCCGACTAGCTATAGATAGTAATAATAACATGCACATTTTTATCATTAGGTCTATCGTGGCGTGCTCTTACGGGCGCGACCTTAGCTATTT
>JAGGAW010017204.1:32417-51635 GCA_017657375.1 Termitomyces sp. T27 | reverse complement strand
ATTTGTACCAGTGATCTGATTACTATATATGGAAGGATTTGTAAGCAGGTAGGTAGGTAGGTCAGCCAAATGGCCATTAAAATTTTTTTTGACCTGATATGTCTTATTTTATTTTTGGAGACCCCTTGGTCGCTAGTCTCTTTAAACAGACTTTGATGATATCAGATGACAATCGATCTGATTGAATGTCGCTCGCTTCTACGCACGAAAAATCAAGAAATTTGTATTATTTCAATTGGTATGTTTTGCGGAGATGAAAAAAGAACACCAATCAGTCAACTGTTTTTGCGGAGATGAAAAAGTACATTAATCAGCCAACTGTTTTGCGGAGACAAACAAAAGAACATCAATCGGCCAACATCACTTCCTCCTGCATGTGGATTTTAATAAGCCTCGCCTTCGCAGTCTCCGCCTTCGCTCAGACGAGTAACCTGCCAAACCTCGAACCAGGCGTGTTCCAGGCAGGAGCAAATGCTTCAATAGATGCACCTCTTCTGGATGTATGGGAGGCTCTGCTCGATTTCCCTGCCTATGTCGAGTGGAATCCTTTTGTGCGGTCAGTGATTCCAATGCTAATTGTATGACCTCACTGAACACGTGGCACAGGTCGCAGGTGGTGACTGACGCCCTGGGAATACCCACAGATGAACAGATAGCAAAAGAAAATCTTCGCCTCATCATCCAGGCACAGATACCCCCTCTTCCACTTCCTGTAGATGCAAACACCCCGGCAAACCCACTTCACGCTCGGACTTCATTTGAGAATATCACACATGTAGACACCACCAACCGGCGGCTCGCATGGAGGGCGATCATGCTACCTCAACCATTGCTCGATGCAGAACGTTGGCAAGCTTTGAGCACGACCGAGGACGGGAAAACTTTTTACGAGTCGCTGGAAGTATTCAGAGGGCCGGTGACATACGTGGTAGATGCGTTATTTGCGCAAGGGGTTCAAGAGGGATCTGAAGCCCAAGCAGCTGCTTTGAAGTCTCGTGTTGAAAGAGGCTGATTGTATAGCCAGTAAAATGTGGTGGTGATCTGGTGAAATGCATTTCGAAGAGGAAATTTAATGGATGGACTTTGTACATACATGATTAAGTATGGTATGAAGGGCAAGAAGGTTGGACTGAAGCATATGAAGAAATGTGAGGCTTGGAAGCACTGACACAGGCCATCACACTATCCTTGTGTTCAACCCTTGTTGTTTTTGTGTTGTTTCTTTTGCATATCAGCTGATGTATCCGTGAGCACTGTAATGTCTGCTTCAGGTATTCTTTCTCTGGTGTGTTTCTTTGGCAGAGCCTGAGAAACCTGAGAGGTAAAGGTTTAGACCGCTGGTGTCAATTTCGCAGATATGGCTGTCTGAGATCTGGGGTCCGTCGTCACAGTTGAGGATGATGAAGGATCTGCTCCTCCTGTAGGGATGAGGACATTCGTTTCCGAGAATACTGCACGGTATGTAGATCGTGTTTCTGTGGAATGTCCGAAACATTATCTTCAAGGCAGATGACGAGACTCGCGAGCTCAGGGAACCAAGGATTTTGGGACTTTGGTAAGTGAACTATACGAGACATCTTGAGCCAGTCCAAGTAGTGTGATGCTAGAATAAAGTGAGCTAAACGACGCTAAGATTAGGAAAAACCTACAGGTTCCCGACGTCTTTCGGCGCTCGTAAGTCAACATCAAACATTACACCACCACTGATTAGAAGGCTCTTCCCTTTAGTAACACGAATCAGTTCTTCGCCAGCGGCCCACCAGTTTCTTTTTGCTCCAGAACCATTCTCAGCTCCACCGCTGTCAACTAGGATGGGATCATTTTCGCCTTCTAAAGCTCCAACATAACTGATCTCGAAGGCCGCTCCACTTTTGATCGCAGTTCGAATCAAGGTGTGCTTGAAGTGGAAGTATAATCGGGGTAATGACACAGGCAGAGATATTATGTGTGCAGTCAAATCCAATGGCTAAGGTGTGGCATCGAATGTGTAAGTCAGGCAAGTGAGAAAATGGCTTATGTCAAGGGTACAAGACTGATCAAGTTATACGAAGTGAACAACGAGGTATTGGCATTAGTCTAAGTAAGACAACTGTCAGGATTTCAGTATGTCGCTCGACCATGGATCACTCACCAAATCAAAACCTTCTTGACTATCATCTTCCAGTATGATGCTCAATCGCTTCAAGTATACGATTCCTGTTCGTTTTTTGAGCTGATCGACGAGAACCTTCGCTGTGTTAACGTGACTCTTATGATCTACTCGCTTGGGGACAAACTGGTTGAATGCGAAGAGCGTGTATCCTACTTTGAGATGAACTTGATACACGAAACAAGAAACGTACATCGAACCAGAAGGTCAACCCCCGACTCCACTGTACTTGTTTGAGTCGCATTGTACGCTTGAGCCGAACCTAGTGTTTGTTGCTTTGCCTTCCCTACTCTCGAGGTGTTCAACCCAGAAGACTGATTGAGACTAGGAACAGGGACGCTGAGGTGATTCATAGATATGTAAAGTATGATACTTACACAAGAACAAGGAATTGACTACTTAGGAGGTTGCCAAATAACGCGTTGTTGAGCGGGTTAGTGATGCAAGTGATGGACCAATAAATTTGCGTGAGATTCTTGGAAAGAATACCGTGATACCATGCGATCGAACGATGGTATAACTCTGTATAACTTCGTTCCGGCAAGCCCTTCACTTCTTGACATGTTCTGAGAAAGTGGGTGATCGAGAGTGACACCTATCCGAGAATTAATCTGATTCCAATTTCCGGAAGACTTCCTCAATTGTGAAACCTCGCCTTTGGATGAAGATTGTCAGGGAAGGCTTGGGATACTGCAGGAGGGAATTAACATAACCTCAAGAGGATGAAAGCCGCCGGGTAACGTACGAACGTAGAGTAAACCAAAATAATCAAAGGCAAGGTAGATAGTAATGAAGATCAGGACAAATTCCAGGGAAAACGTGCGGAAGGAGCAGAAGAGTACGGTTTCCAGGCTAGAGCGATGATGCCGATAGTGCAAACAAGTGCAAGGATCATAACCAGAAGATCCACATCCAGCTTGGGCCCAAATGGTAGTCACTAATCGTGCATTCATGCCGCAAAAGACCACCACAAACAAGACAGAGTGTTGGTTGTAGGTACTGCCGAACGTTGCAGAACCATTTGCCTCCATGGCCGTCACCACTCGAGAAGTTTGAGCGCGTTAGGACAGTCCCTTGCGAATCATAATACTGGTTTGCATTTATGATATCCCTCAATACTGAAGGAAAAGACATTGCCTCAGCTGTGTCACTTCAGGCCTCATGGCAACAGGATACTGCATTTCGACCAAATTTCGACGGCGAAGAAATGCGCAGAAAAGTTTGCCAGATCTAGGTGAGATTAGATTAGATGTCATGTGAATCATTCACCGTTAGAGAATAACCGGAACAGTCTTTCTCCGCATGCCATGCCTCGAAAAGCTCAAATCCATTATGTCTCCCTCCGCTCGTCCCTCGTTAATCTTCCCATCTCTATATACGGCCCTCTTCTAGAACGTAACATTGTGCGCGTGATTAGATAGTTCCGTTCTCTTAATCTGACTTTCTGTTTGCAGAGACCTCAACACCTAGCCATTCATCTTAAACTCGCCTCCACTCCTCAAAAACCGAATGGAAATGTCGAGGCATATGTTGGATGGACAGGAATGGCGTCTGCGTCTTCTTTGACCCATTTTAGCTCCATCCAGAATGCAGAAAAGGCTCTCGAGACTGTTGAAATTGACCCGCAATATGCCCAAGGTCTCGGGCTAAGTCAAGGGGATCTGGTACGCGCTAATAGTGTGCCAATCTGTCCCTGCTCACTGCTTGATCAACTATAGGTAGAGATCGGATTGCTGCACGACTTGCCATTAGCCAAATCAGTTGCAACGGAACCACTCACTTCGGACGACTGGGACATAATTGTAAGACCCGTCAGTCATGTATCCTACTGCCTCGATTCATTCTTTGGACAGGAAATTCATGCGTCACATGTAGAATCCACTCTTCTTTCTCAAGTCCGCGTCGTTAAAGCCGGCCAAGAAATTGACGTCTGGGTCATGGGGAGAACGAGGGTAAGATTAAGAGTTGGTACGTTTAGATTCGAATACCACTCTCATCGGTCTCAAGCCTCCTCTATTCATGATACAGTCAGCATAGACCCCTCATCGAAAGGCAGCGCACTTCTTTTGACAACGAACACAGAAGTGAGCATCGCCCCAAAACTTCATCGAGCGAACCGCCGAACAGACATTAATGCTCGGGAAGAAAAAGCCCCGTCTCGTGATATCCCAACTACTGTAGAAAATGTGGCCAATCACAAGCACATGTCACATACTCTCCGAATTCTGCCTTGTGGAATAGCTCGTATGACTCTACCGGACTATCCTGGGCCTGAGTTCGTGGGCTATGTTTCTCTGCTAACTTACCAACAGCTATGTCATTCAACGGAACATGAAGGCGGGGACTACGTCTATTGTGCGAAATTTACTTTCAAGCGTCTATCACCACCACTCGAACCGCCTTCGTCCTCAACATCTGTTCCGCCGCCGCCGCCACCTGTTCCACGTGTTATTGTACCTACTGCTTCAGGAAAAGACAATTCTCCGATCGACAATGTTCAATCAGAAGCCGTACTCTTCGTTGGGCCATTAAGTGGAGTCCCAGATAGTCATATTGTATTTCCCGCAGCTCCCAGAGGAGTGGAAGACTGGGATTTGGTGGTGTATGCAGGTCACTGATCGGTGTTTATAGCGAATCTCACACATTCTGGACAGGCTTTCTGTGTCTGACGACACAACTAACCAAGGTGTGAAGGTGAACCTTAATCCCACTTCTACTCCCACCCTACCCTCGTAAGGTTCCCGTTTATTTCTTTTGTCATTCTGTTCACGCCATGCTATCTAGTACGACTGCTTGGAATGCTCCCCTCGCCGGTGTTGATCACATTCTGGAAAATGCCACAAACTTCTGTCTCAGAAAGTTTATATCTCATGTCCATGCAGGCACAGTACATGGCGGTATGATCGCCATCTATACAGAAGTTGCGGCGAGCTTACCCGTTTTTCAGTCTCTGCACTCTTGTTCACCGGGCGATCTGGCACTGGGAAGACATCCATTGCTTTGCATGTGGCCAAAAAAGTTCAAGAGGACCCTAGAACATGTGCATGTAAGTACACCCTTCAAACTATGTGAACGTACGTTTCGACTTCACCCCAGATACATTACTCGTCGACGCGTCTCGATATACCGAACTCCCAATTTCTTCTGTTAAATCCCTTCTACAATATTGGTTTGACAAGGCGATATGGCACAAGCCTAGTATTCTAATCTTAGATAATTTGGACAAATTGGTTGGTACGGAACTTGAGGTGAGTCTTCATTCAATCGACTATCAAATTGTTCGTCCATTGAAGATTTGAACAGCATGCAGACTCGTTCCGCACTCGGCACATAACAGAACTGTTTTTGTCTTTATACTCCTCTTCTTCATGTACCGCTGCCCGGAATAGTCGAGGCCTGCTTCTGCTGGCAACTTCTACCTCAACAACTTCCCTTCACCCTCTTGTTAATTCTGCCCATATTTTCCAGGAGGAGATCAAAGTAAAGCCGCCAAACAATGATGCTCGAAGAGATGTAAGTCACTTCCTTACAACCGTGCATGTTAGATAATAATCGATCAGTCCAGATCATAAAAAGTATTGTTGATGGACGCCTCGCTGCTGCGCAGGATATTCGTTTAGATACAGGGTCTCCACTCAACTACACCACGCTTGCAACGCAAACAGAAGGTTATTCTGTGACTGATTTGCAAGACTTAGTCGGTCGAGCTATCCATCAAGTTGCCATTCGGGCTGCTGATGGGACACAATCGGTATACTGGGCAGCTCTTTTGGTCATCTCAAACGGATAGTTGATGCCAATCTCATTAGGCAGCACTTTCTCCCGCAGACTTCACAGCGGCACAAGTCAATTTTACACCTCATTCTCTTCGAGACGTCAAATTGCAGAAGTCAGATGTTGCGTGGTCGGACATTGGAGGTATGGATACTCACAAAATAGATTATCGACGTATCTCAGTTGAGTATAGGCCTACACGACACGCGAAGAGTCTTGCGTGAAACTCTGGAATGGCCAACAAAATATGGTCCCATTTTTGCTCAGTCGCCGTTGAGGCTAAGATCAGGGTAAGTTAGTATCCCTTCATGAAGACACATTCCTGACTGCCCTACTAGTCTTCTGCTGTACGGCTTCCCCGGATGCGGAAAGACATTGCTCGCATCAGCTGTTGCTAAAGAGTGCGGACTCAACTTTATCAGCGTAAAAGGTCCGGAGATTCTGAACAAGTACATTGGCGCTAGCGAAAAATCGGTAAGGATTTCAGTTCCTTACTTCGATAACGTTCCTATTTCGATTTAGGTTCGGGATTTGTTTGAAAGAGCTAGTGCTGCCAAACCTTGCATTCTTTTCTTTGACGAGTTTGATTCCATCGCACCGAAAAGGCAATGATGAATGTTCTACATACCGCTATGAATCTGACACGATTTGGACAGAGGACATGATAGCACAGGTGTTACTGACCGTGTTGTCAATCAGCTACTTACACAGATGGATGGTGCAGAAGGCCTGGATGGTGTCTACGTCTTAGCCGCCACGAGGTATTTGTGACAACGTCATTTTTCGGGACCCGACCTCAAAAACCTACAGCCGCCCTGATCTGATAGACTCAGCTTTGTTGCGCCCTGGTCGACTGGATAAATCGCTTCTTTGTGGAATGCCTGATACCAAGGAACGCCAAGAGGTAAGTTGTCGTTCCAAGCACGCCTTTATATAGTTCATTCCTTGTTTCTTGTCTAGATCCTAGAGGCAGTAAGTCAACGGGTCTCAATCTCATCATCAGTCAACTGGGAAGAAATTGCTGCAACTACCGAAGGATTCTCTGGCGCTGACCTACAAGCTCTTGTCTACAATGCACATCTCGATGTCATTCATACCTCTATTCATACTTCTTCGGATATGAAAGCAGCTGATGCTGATATTGGCGAGGATCCCATAAAATTCAAAGCGATCGGTGGGGCGTTAAGTTCCAAGACCTATAGCAGAGCGGAACAGTCTGCTTTGGAGAAGAGGGTAATTTTAACAGACGAGACACCGATGTCATTATCTAAATTGCTTTTGACAGCTACGACAGATCAAAGAAGGGTCACAAGTAAGACCTGAGGTAGTGGCCGCTGTCACGTCGCAGACGAAGCAGGTATGGTTGCTAGCCATCTTTTCATGGCCATCCCTGACCTGCCGCAGCACGAGATCACTGCTGAGCATCTCCACCGTGTTCTCAAAACGATGCGGTCGTCTGTGTCTCCTGAAGAACGTCGTCGTCTTGATCGAATGTATGCAGTGTTTAGTCATACTGTGATATACCTAATAATCGTCACAGATACCGTGGATTTGTGTCGGATCGTAGCGGTGATTTCACGGCCCCTCCCGAGGTCGGTGGCATCGGTCACCGTGTTTCACTTGGATGAGAGCAATAAGGGTTCTGGTCCACATACTAGGTTCTAATGAGCTTACCGATCTTCTGAGAATGGGGAAAGAAGACGATTCCTCGGTCTGGTAGCGCAGGAATTTGCCTTTAGAACTAGAATGAGATGGATAGACAGGTCTACTCGAAGACAAAGTTACTGGAACTAATGGCACTCCTGCGCAGCCGTTTGTTCCCATGCCTCTAGTGTCAGCTCTGCTTCTTTGTGTAACAACTTACACGCCTGTTTGATATGCGACACGTCTGTTCTGGCCGATCCTACTGCAAATCGTATGCAAGAAACGCCGTTAAGCACCGTTGAGGTCAGCAAAATATCATGGCGAGCGGTGAGTCGTGAATAGAATAGCTTGTTCAGTCTGTTCAAAGTTTCTAAGGAATGGGAGGGCTGCTCGAGGAACTTAGGTTTGGGGTCCAAACGGAAGACTGAAAGAGCAAATGAAGGAGGAGTGACGAGAGACAACATGTCCGAACGGGCGACAAAGTCAGCGAAGATGTGATTCAGAGATATGGTCTGAATATAATCAGTTGTCAGTTTTGCCGAACACGAGACAGTCAAGAATGATGACCTTGCGGATGTAGCTCCTGAAACCTTCGGCGCCAAAACTGCGAAGTACAAACCATAACTTCAGAGATCGGAAACGGCGGCCAAGGGCCAAATGCCAGTTACGATAGTCTATGACTGTCCCTAAATCACAAATTAGGCTGAAGGACGTCGAAACTCGAAGAATATACTAACCAGCATCACCCTGTCTTGTCCTCAAGAAAGGAGGAGTGACGTCCAAGGCATCAGTCAGATGCTTCCTGTCTCTCACCCACAAAGTGGAAGCATCAAAATTGACAAGACCCCACTAATGGATTGCAGTTATGAAGTCAAAGATTTCGTGATTATCTGAAAAATAGTACCAACTTTGTGGAAGTTAGTGCAGAAGGAGTCTGCAAGTTCGTTAATCGTTTTGAGATGGCACTTTTCTCTATACTCTGGGCAGGCAAGAGCAACACCAGCCCATGCGGCATCCACGTGAACCCACAATGACGGATGTTTCTGCACTTAATGAACACGTTAAGATCAGGAAGATGTCTTGGATTAACGAAGGCAATACCAATTTGCTGGATTTCTGGAAGATTATCGATGGCCCCAGAAGAAGTCGTTCCCACAGTCGCAACTTGTGTTGTCTGTAAGAACCATACTATGAGATGATCGAAAAAGAACTTACTTAGAACGAATGGCTTCAGCCCTTGCCTTTCGTCTTCTTCCAATGCGAGGCGCAGCGTTTCGCCGCGCAGAGAGAAATTGTCTTCGGCTCTGACCCCTAAGACACGAACAGAAAGACCAAGAACAAGGCCAGCCTTGACACCCAGAGAATGAGTTTGGGAGGTCGTATAGATAACGAGGTTTGTTAGGGGGACGTCGGAATGATGGCGTAGATACAGGGAGCGCGCTGCAACGATAGCGATTAATGCAGAGTCGGAAGCAGTGTTCTGAAGAGGATGTCAAGACAGTACAGCACTCAGTGTGATGAGGGTACCTGGATAGCGCCCCCTCCAACCTCCGAGGAGTTCAGGAATTCTGGACTCAGTCCTAACAATCGGCAAGCCCAATCCATGACGAGTGCTTCCAGCTCTGTACATGCAGGGCTTGAAGACCACTAAGAGTTGATTTCAGTTATGGCCGAAACAGTAGTCGAAAAGGCGACCTCACGTTGAATCCAGGGTTGGAAGTTGCCGTGGCATAGAGATCAGCAAGAATTCCTTCAAAACTACAGCCAGTTGGGAAATATGCGAAAAATGAAGGGTGCTGCCAGTGAGTTAGCCCTAAGAAAAATGGGTGAACAGTCGTATCAATTGCTAAGAGAAACAACTAATACATACCAGGGACTATGAGTTTCTGGTAGTCATCTGCAATGTCATCAAAATCCTCGCCTTGCTCTGGAGCAGTTACTTGAAAATGTGTGTCTTAGTTTACCTAACTATCCAAAGCACGCGACAGACACTCACGAGGAATGTGTTGCTTCAGATATCCTGGTTCGACTTCTGAGATGACAGGTCGCTTCTCAAGAGAATAGTAATAGTCACAGATGCGATCAATGGCTTGGTAGCCAGCTTTCCTGAACCTGTCATATGTTAGTAAGGATATTATTTGATATGACACCAAACGATACACATACCGTTCAATGTCCATGATAAGTGGTGAGAGTTGACTACAGAACTAGATTTCATACAAATTTCCATTATGATTTTGCAGGATTTTTTTTGGATTCTTTGCTTCCGCGATCGCGATCGTTCGTGTTGCCGGACCGGCGAGCCGGCTCGGGCCGCAGGTTGCGGAGCGTGAAATACCTGATCCGCGCTTGCCACATGCCGAGTATAGAGCGAGTGTGCCACCTCACAAATGGATCTCGAAGAATTCAAGGAGCTCCCTCTGTCTTTAGGCAAGTACTTTTCCTCGATAGCCATAGATTTATCAAAATTGTATCCCTACAGCACGCGAGCAACCTTACCTGTCGGCCTTTGTCTTGACTTTGGGGGCTCTGAGTATCTCGCGTCTGCTCTACCAAACGCTCTCCGTTCTCTTTCAAATATTCATTATACCTGGAAAGAATGTAAGAAACTACGCGCCTCACACTTCAAATGTCCATCTGACTGCTATCTACACATTATAGCTCAAGCGATTTGGTGCAAAAAAAGGTGCATGGGCTGTAGTCACTGGTGCGTCGGACGGGATCGGTAAAGAGTTCGCGTTTCAACTTGCCAAGGCCGGGTTCAACGTCTTGCTGGTGGCTCGTAACAAGGCTTTGCTTCAGACGACAGCTTCTGATATCGGTGTGTAACATGTTTAGAGCCCTCTATCTATACGTCATTCAAGGCTTCTCATTGCAGCCAAAAAGTACCCAGGAGTGTCCACCGAGATACACTCGATCGACTTTGCGAAAAGCGACGAGATTGCTTATCAAAATCTCTCTGCTGTTCTGAGTGACAGGGACATTGGTGTTCTTGGTGGGACCTTATCTTGTCGCTGTGTCTTGACGTTCTGATATTCGTGGATAGTAAACAATGTTGGAAAGTCTCATGCCATGCCAGTGTACCTCGTCGATACTCCCAAGGAAGAAATGGCTGATATTGTCGCCATTAATATCAATGCAACACTTCGCGTCACGTATGCTGTCCTTCCTGGCATGGTTCAGAGGTGTTTTTCTTATTCTCAATCCAAAAATGACACCTCTGATGCAGTATTTGAAAGAAAACGTGGCTTAATTTTGAACATTGGTTCCTTTGCAGGTGCTATTCCATCACCCATGCTGGCCGTCTACTCAGGCACCAAAGCTTTCCTTGCGACATTCACGAGTGCTCTTGCCGAAGAAGTCAGAGCCCATAACATCACTGTGGAGCATGTGAATACCTATTTCGTTGTATGTTATCTTAGCCCTTGCAACTGTGACCTAGCCTTTGAACATGAACCACAGGTATCGAAATTGTCGAAAATCCGCAAGGCATCTGCGCTCATTCCGGAACCGGGACCATATGTGCAATCTGTGCTCTCTAAAATTGGCTTGGCCTGTGGGGCTGGATACAGTGGTCGTCCAGGAACATCGACGCCATACTGGTCGCACGCGTTGCTGGATTATGCAATGACTGTGATTGGACTTCCTAGCCTTTTCATCAGCTATACGCATGGGCTGCACAAGAGCATCCGGAAACGTGCACTGAGAAAGCAGGAGAGAGAGGCGAAGCGGTTGTAGCATACATTCGTCGTTAACCAATAGAAAACACTACGTATAATGTGTTATCAACCATTAGCACGTGGCATTATTTATTTGTACAAGAAATGCGAATACAGCATGTTACCATCGTCCAAGACGACGGCGATGCATTGAGCTTTCTTTCCTACTACCATGAAGCGCCAGCCATCTAGGGCCCCTTCGCCCACCCCAACTGCCTTTTCTGGCATATCCAACTACAGAACAGACTCATATCGCCCCATCAGAGACAAGAATGTCCCTGCTGTACCTCAAATCGACTTCCGAACAGTTTCGAAAATACACTTTGATGAATTATCCCGCTATCTTGCTGCATATCTTGCCAAAGGTCGGTCTCTTTTGGTTTTAAACTTCATTAACTAATACTGCACATCAGCGGCTCCCAATTCTCGTGCAAACGCACGGCAAAAGCTCACTCGGCTTACATCCCAGCAGTTTCACGAACTTTCAACAGATGTATATGACGAATTAGTGCGGAGGCAGAGCGAAAACGAAGGTGTGACGATCCTGTTCATATGTGTCCCGGCCTAACATCCCCTGTAGCAGTACCTTTCCTCCCATTGCGAAGTGACTTCCACCCAAAGCGGAATCAAGCGCGTCAAAAACTTGCGACATTGCCCACTTCCCGGTTTGAAGATCTCTCTAGTGATGTTTACTTCGAATTGTCACGACGATATCCAGAATTCAAGGAAGACGTAAGTATCACTGCATTGCTCACTCTGTCGGTCTCTGAATAATTTCCAAGCCATCGGGGAAATCTTCATATGAGGATTATCCAGCTCCCGATTTTCCAAGCACGTCACCTCCTCGAGCTCCCTTTCCTGGCCGTGTTTCCGGCCGAACATCTGCTGATCGGCCTGTCGACAATGGATACGGCGGGAGTATATCAAGTCGACGACCCTCAGAAGATCGAAGGCGACCGAGCGAGGATATCATGGCCCCTGGCCGCAGAAGCGAAGAAGGCTTCCGGAGAAACGAAGACACATATGGAGGGAGATCAAGCGAGGATAACTATGCCCCAAGTGCCTCTCAAAGCTCTACATCTCGTCGAAAACCATCTCAAGACACAACTCGCGATTATCGGCGCCCCAATGGTGCTGCCAGCAACAGCGGTAGTAGTGATATCACCGTCAATCCTAACCAAAGCACGACTGCTGCGAGTGGCATGATCATACCCAACAAAAGTACAATCGAGGAGGAATACATCAAAGTACCCTATGGCCGCGAAAGAGAAAGCGGGAGTACGAGCATTGATGAACGGGACAGGAGTGGGGACGGCGGTAAGTTGACTGATGGTGAGCCAGACAGTGCCAGTGAATATCCAATGAGTCCGCAAAGCCCCCCTGCCGGGTTGAGTGGGTTGAGCGAACGACTGAAGGATGTTAATGGCGACGATAATGATGATCGAGATGCAGGAGCAATGGTTCGAAGAAGTGGCGATGGATATTTCGATACTGAACGGTCTATTGATGATGTGGGATCGCGCTCCACTAGCAAAAGTAGTGGCTTAGAGGATCATGACAAGATGAAGAAGGAGTATGAGTACAAGATTGCCACTATGCAAACTCAAATTACCAACCTTCAGCGTGATCTTGGAGACGTTGACGAAAGGGAGAGGAGAATAGTTGAAGCAGATTCAAGGGTCAGACAGATGGAGGACGAACTTGCCATCTTCAGACGAGTGGGTTTTGTCTTAAATCGCGGGCTCGCGGAATCTCACTTCGTTGCAGCGTGCTGAAGAACAAACATCGACTATGCGTGCTCTGCAGAAAGAACTTGACGATCTTCGAGAGAATCGTCTTAGGGAAGCGGAGCGGGTCTCCCGCCGAGCACAGGAAGACGAAGAAGAATTGCGAATTCTTCGGGATCGCTGTGAAGCTCTCGAAGAAGAGCGACAGAATCGCCATGGAGAGGTTCGTGAAACTCTTCCCTGCTATCGAGAAACTTCTGATCGTTTACTCAGACCGACATGGAGGTTGTGAATCAGCTGCGGTCAGATATGGAAGGACTACTATCAGAGCTTGGGGACCTTTCTCGTAGAAATGACGAACTCATGACAGCGAAAGATTCCGATCTTGTGGTCATTCGGGAACTCGACCAACAACTTAAGGAATACAAACGTAAGTATGAGCAAGCGAAAACAGAACTCCGCAATGTCAAAGGTCCGATTTACTGCCTCTGCCTGAACATCAACGTCTTACAATCTTTTCAGCAACTTCCCAACTCTACGTCCAAGCTCCGAAATTTGATAAAGCTGAAGATCAGCTACCGGTGTCCTCAGACGGGGGAGTACTTGATATTCATGTCACCACGTTTCTATCTGCTGTGGATGCTCTTCTCACTGCTGGCCGGTCGAATGCGCCTACCCGAGTGCTTACGCCAATGAAATCCGTCGTCAATGCCGTGACTGCAATCGTTGACGATGTTCGGGTATTTGAACGCCGACCTCAGCGGGAGCGTTCTGATGTCGATCCCGAAGCACTTCGCTCTCTTCGTGAGAGGGCCGAAGCGACCCTTAGCAATCTTGTGGCTGCCTCCAAAACTCACGCTACAAGTTCAGGTTTATCCCCTGTCAGTCTCTTGGATGCGGCTGCCAGTCACGTATCTGCCACTATCACTGAGATCGGACGGACATTGTGTATTCGCAAAGCTACTAAGGCTGAGCAAGAACAGTCTTCGCAAGTACCTTACACATCAGCTACCGCCACAAATGGATATATTCCTTCACTGCGCTCTGTAGAAGAGAATAGGCCTTCGCATCAGCGCAAAGGTAGTTCCATTTCCATCTCGGGTCGCAACCGGTTTCCAGATGTGTCTTCGACATCACCCCTTAGCCGAGCAATGGATGGCAGAAGGAGACCACCGTCTGACAATTCCAGTTCGGAGAAGACCAACTCTCCTCCACCGATCTTTGACCAGCCTCCGAATTCAAACAGCGTCCTGTCGGATGACTCAACTCAAGCTGAGGGATCTGAGGACGCTTGGACTGAACTCAAGGTGGGTATTCGTCCCGTACTCCTGATATTGTTTCTTACTAGAATCGTCCTTGCATAGCCATACCTCGAAGCCCAGACTGAATCAATTGTCTATGCAATTCAGAGTGTTTTGTCGGCAGTTCGCAGTCCTACTCCTTCTCCTTCGTTGACCGAGAACCTGACACAAATCATCACTATTGTATCGAGCATCGTTGCTGTGTGCAACGACAATATCCCTGTGGCCTTTTCGCAACAAGGCAACGATATCCTTCGCGAGCTTAGCGATCATGCAAATAAACTGAGCGAGGTACAGGCCTTGCCAGATGTTACGAAAGAGTCACGACAAATTATGGCAAAGTCGAGTTTCGCTATCGCCAATGCCATGAAAAGCCTTACGAAATTATGATTTACTTTCTCAAGGACATACCAGACTGCGCCAATACCTTTTCTTCTGCATGCCTGCAATTTCATTCCTCTTCCACGTCATTATACCATACTTTTCCATAAATCTCAGTAACGAGGTCTCTTGTAATTCAGCGAATTGAATCATTTGCTGCTGGAAAAAATCTACGAATTCATGCCCAGGGGTGCCGGTGGATATTCATTTCGAGTTTGAGCTACCACAAGGTAATACATATCAACCGTATTTTCTGAGTCGAGGTCAACACAAGTGAAGTATCGCATGCGATTGAGGCATAGGGGTAAGCACTATATCCAACGACCTTGTAACACCATGCAGAATCAAGACAACCAGAAGACGATCTCATTATGTCCAGAGAGCAATTTATCTCCCATACACACATTGCCGTATTTGTCATGGAGTTCGAGATTTGTTAAAGAACGGTGGTCGTCCAAAGGCACTGGATTAGCTCCTCTTCCGAAATGCCTGTCTCGAAGCAGAGAGCCTGCAGCTCGCAACACGATCTTGAGAGAAGGGAGACCAACCATCGTGGCCGACTGTAGTCTGTCACTCGTCCACACGCAAGAGATAGATTGCGTAGGGCGGGTGTATTGATAAAATCCATGAATGATCCCAACTCTCGATCAGAGCTCTCCTGATATCCTGATATATCTTCGATGTTTCCAGGTAAAGAAGGAATGCAGGGTCAAATGATGGGGACACTAAAGGTGTATCTGTGGTGCCAAAGTGACGGAGGTCGCATACCACGAGACTCATGCAATATTGGAGAATAGCATATGATATGGAGAATGAGATGAATTGCATACGAGGTGTGTCAATCTTTGCCAGACCGAGTAGAAAGCACTCCCAGAAGGGATTTGACACGCATGACCTGAACCATGTCACGGACGGGAGGAAACTCGTCTAATTCCAGGCAAAATGAGAGTGGTTGGGACGCCGAACGTTTGAGCCACAATTGTAAGAAGGATGGCGATGGGGAGGGATGGAATGTTGATATGGTGATCCTGAGAGACAACCATAGATGTGAGAAGTCCAAGGCTAGCCTGCACCAGTTGGTACAGACTTAGGAAATTACCACCAGAACTGCTGTAGTGCCACAAATAGGACAACGTCCGATAGAAGGCACTGAGTGAAAATTCAAAGTAACGCTTCAGGGACTACCATCTGCACCAGTGAACGATACAGAGTGTCTGACATCATGATTGCAGAGGTGAAGAATATTATGAAGGTGGTCAGGAGTCAAGATGCAATGACTGTACATACAAGTGATCAATGTCCATGTCAAGATAGAAGCGGACACCAGAAGAAATAACATAGATAATGTTGATGTATCAGAAACACGGTGCAGTCAAGAAGAATCCAACAGGAATCGCCAAATGCCAAAAAGAATGTTGACAACAAATCCCACAACTAGCCCTATTTGCATACGTCTCCTATTGACACAGATGTCAGGTAAACTGGTAAGAATCTTTGTAAATGTGGAGCTTACGAGAAGACTACGTTGCCTGGAGGTTCATATTCACTCCCGTTATCCCAGAAGACTGGGGGTTTGGATTTACGCATGAAGAAGAATGGGATGAGTGGGAAAAAGAATCCCAAGAGAATCCCTTGCAAAACCGTGGAGTTGGAAGGTGAGGATTGGGAAAGCGAGGCTGTACCAGCGTTATCAATCGAGTCAATCCATTGTTCTTCTAGGGCACGCGCATGCTCATCATCTGATGGAGTCAGAGGAATATTCTGAGTAATAACCATTATCGTCGAGAGATGACCTACATTCTTCTTCGGTTTCAAAATCAACATCAAGATAATTTGTCGATGATTGACTATGAAACTGGCGTCGGAAGTTCGCAATGTCTGCTTCAGAGAACCCCACTGAAGCCAGGCGATCGAAGCCTCTGGCTGGTTGCAGCTGAGCCGTCTTGTAAACGGTCGGAGCGTAAGGCTATGCACTGAACATGCAAATTAAAGACGATTCACCTGAATTCTTCCCTCTTCCGTCTCCCCTGGTTCTAACTTGGGTCCTACAGAGCAATGCATCCAGGTTATAGGCACCGTATGGGGAAGGTGCTGGCCATTATTCGTCTCATTGGGAGCAGTTCGCTTCTGTCTTTCCTCCAAAGAGGCAAGCCACGAATACAAAAAAGTTCCTTCTGTTAGCAGACGACCAGAATGTATCAGTCGCAGTCGTCGATCTTTGAGCTCTGGTCGTCCCTCATAAATCTAACCATGGACAGCAGATTCTCAGACCAACGAAGAATCGATGAAAGCTTGAATGCAGAATTACCTTTCGCTTCACATCCCTAACAGTGTCTTGTCGTTCGACAACAACGACAAGGTCCTGGTGTCCTTCAGTGAAACGAATGATGAGGTCCCGAGCTTGTTCTGAAGATACCTCCGACTGAGAAGCAGGCAATTCAGAAAGAGAAGGATCAACTGCTTTCTGCTTTCCTTTTGCTTTTTCGCTGAGCATTGTATGGTGGAAGTGCCAAATTTACATAAATGGTTTCACAAAAAACGAGGCTCAGGAAACTGCCAATCACCACGTGCAAGTCAGACACAGGTAAGTATTGGCCAGTGCCACTTCACACCATCTTACTGCTATTGTCATTGGATCAGAGCGAGGCACATAATCCGTTGTCATCATGGACATTGGGGAGGGGCATAGTCAGAGGTCCTCGTTGCCATCGTGGGCAGTGACTTCAGCGATATTAGTACTGCAGCGCCATCGTGGGCAGCACACTCGGCTGACTTATTATACCCTCGCTTTGACGGCGCATGTAGTTGAACTCCAAGAATTTGCACTCGAGGGCACAAACTCTGTAAATCTCTTCCCACATCTCCTAGAATAACCTGCCCTATCTACGCAACTTCACTCTTATCTGGGGACGAAGATATCGTCTATGTTAGTTGTTTATTGGATCAAGCTTCCTTGTCTTGGGTTTGAACTTGCCAAACGAATTATGAAGCGCTGGCGCAACCGTCACGTTAAAAGGAAGTTTTGGTATCGTTTGTCCTGGGGGACCAAACGATACACCGAGATCTTTGACTTCCTGACTCTCCTCATCCAATACGAGGCCGTGGACAAAGACCTTAAGCTGGAGATTCGGGTCTTTGTTTCTCTTGTTATAGGCCTGTTATACAGTCAGAATGGATGGGTCTACTAAAATGATAGAGACCGGACACTTACAACTGAAAGTATGCTCTGATTTTGCAAGTTCTTGACTGTAGTTTTGACATTCTCTTCGACAAGGGCACGAAACGCGTCTTGAGACAAGTTAGGGCCGGATTTCTCTGCTCGTCAAACGGAGATTGCTCACCACCATCAGCTTCGGCTGCACCAGCATCATCGTACCACCTCCTCGCCATAACCAGTTTCTTAATTTCAGGCCTAGTGAACAATGAGGACCGTAGGTATGACATGCCAATCAGAAGCCCACCTCTTAGACCGGCTGAAAGTATCGGTAATGGGTTGGAGCCATGTCTGCAGAATTCCGTCAGGGGGTCGTGAAGCCATGGCTGTGTGAACACTTTGGCAGCCATAATGCCCTATAACAATTATATGTTGGATGTGTAGGTTTTTCACAGCGTACATAACAGCTGCATAGCTAGAGTAACTCTGAGTAACGAGCCAGAATGAGGCGAAACTCGACGGACGCGCTCAAATCCTTTTCTACGAACTGATTCGCGAGGTTGGAATGTAATGCTGTACTACCAACAGGCGTTTGAAAAATGTCACCAGGGTTGAGTCTGACTCGTTTTCCAAAGTCAGGATTGCTTATTATTCAAATAGTCCTTGACTTGCCTATTATCTGTACACCCAATAAACATAACTCCAGGCGCTGTCGAGAAACGAGTCACAGTTAGCAGCTGTATTTTATCAAAGAACTATGTTACTCACACTCCGCCAATGTTTTCTTCAAATCCAAACGAGATTCTCGAAAACGTTGGTTGCCCTTCAGTAATACCTGGAGATCGAAGGTGCTTGTATCATTCACAACCGGCGGCCCATTTGTAGTGGGAGCAGAAGTACGAAGAGCTCTTGTGGCAACTATAGAGGAGCTTGATGTTGCATTTAGAAGTCTATAATCCACAGGGTGGGCCAACGAGAAAGAAACCCATAAGAATAAGAATGATAGATTGATGAACATCCTTTAAGCAATCGCAGATAGCTCTTTGGCACCAGGCCAATGCAGCGACCAGCGCTGAGAGTGGGAGGGGAGAGTGTTTTGAGGTCTCAGTGAAATGCGTTTTATACAACTGTCGATCAGGACATGATTGATGTCCCATCATATCGGCCATCGACGCCTCTAATTCATCACCATGCATCCACACCGGGTTCGTCATGTACGCAGGAAAGCCTACATAGATCGGTACCGTTTCTCTTCACGGTGACAAGTCTTGAGCATGGAGGCACTGGAGGGATTATCGATTACCAATCACCGTCTACACCTTCAGTCTAAAAGTTGATACGTCATTCTCCCAGATCGCCATGTACATGT
>JAGGAW010017204.1:0-21400 GCA_017657375.1 Termitomyces sp. T27 | reverse complement strand
GCCTTGCGCGCACTCCCTGGCCTCACCGCAGCCGTTTTTATAACCTCAGTCGACGACATATGGTGCAAGTTCCATGGCCCTGAAGAGTTCTATTTCTCAAGGGGCGTGAGGGAGCTCCACGGCTTCGTGCATCGGCTCTCCGGCGTCTCGCGCGTCTCCCTGGACGTGGGCAACATCGACACGCGCTGGGTCGACGGCCTCGCGACTGCCGCGAGCGATGCGTGGAAGCCGAGGTTCATGCGCCTGCTCGACACGGTCCTGGAGCGGGGCTGCAAGTCGCTGACTGTCGCGCACGGCCACTTCCTCGTCGCGTCGTCGCTGCTGAGAAAGGGCTCGAGGCTCGAAGGGCCCGTCGCAGCTGTCCCCGCGAGGACGTTTCTGGGACTCCCGTTGGTCCCTCGCAGCAGAACGCACGCCTCGAGCATCTGCATTCGGCCGGGCAACGAGCTGGCTTCGTTCTGCATCCACTCCAACATGCTGCTCTCGCCGCCGTTCTACGAGTGGACACTCCGCACTCTCCATGCAAACCCCATCACGTCCCTCTCCCTCCGCGTCTCTGGGCTCACACACGTCGTCTGGCCTCTCATCCTCGGCGCCATCACCCTCCCATCCCTCGCCTCCCTCTCCGCCGAAACCATCGACATCGCCTTCCCCGCCCTCCTCCTCTTCCTCCAGCGCCACCCAACCATAACCACCCTCAACCTCCACCCCCACTTCCTCCACCCCGGCACCACCAAACCCCAGAACCACAAAAGGGCCAGCAAGAACACCCTCGTGCCGAGCCTCGTCGCGCTCGGCGGCAGCCCGGGCAACGTCGCCGCCCTCCTCAGCCACCTCCACCCCGACACGGCCCTGCGCGTGCGGCGACTCGCCCTCGTGCTCCCGATGCACCAGCGCGTCTTCCACGCGTCCGACTTCGCCGCGCTCAGCGCACACATCGCCGGCGCGCTCCGAGGCAGGCGCGTGCGGCCCGCGTCGCTCGTCCTGAGGTTCTCGGTCCCCTACGAGACGCTGCACCCGCGCCGCCGCGCGGACGATGGTGATGCGGCGCTGTTGGGCAGCGTGGAGACTGTGGTGTTCAGCACGGACGGGCGTTATGCGTTTGCGCGGTGGGTCATGCCGCGCTTGCCTGCGTGGCTTGGTGCGAATTTCGTCAGGGTGAGGGACGTAAGGATAAGTGAGGATTGCGTCGTGGGTGTTGATGTCCGTGGACGAGACGCGGTCGTGCAGTCGATCAGAGATTCTTGCCCTGCGGTGAAAAACGTGGTTTTCGAAGACGAGGAACCAGACATTCTATAGCGGGGTATACATACTGACAAGGGTACATAAACATCATGAACACGACTCCTCGCGCTTCTTTCTCTCTTTCCGGAGTCGTCGCCGCTCCTCCTTCGACAAGGCCTCCGTTCCTTCTTCAACGGCCTCGTGTCCAGCATCGAGGTCTTTCTGGCGCTTTTCCTTCTTCTTTTCCTTCTTCCTCTTCGGGTCAATAGCAGACTCGTGGTCATTCTCGGTCTCTCCACCCTCCACCTGCGCAGCCTTCTGTCGCTTCCTCTCCTTCTTCTCCCTCTTCCTGAGCTCCCGCGCTGCCTCGCTTTCTTCATCTTTTCCTGACTCCTTCTTCCGCTTCTCCTTTTTGGTTTTCGTGGGGACTTCAGAACCTGAAGGCGTCGAATCTTCGGTCGACGGATTGGTGGAGAACCCTGTCGGCGAGAGGAACGAAGACGACATCAACGAAGAGAATTTGGACAGCCCGATCCGTTGACTCTCTGCGTCAGGTGTTCCTTCGTCCATTTTCAGACGCGATGCCCCCAGGCCACCTCTAGGCATGTCATACGGATCTTCGTCTTTGCCTACTACGTCCATTTTCAAACGCGATGCCCCCAAACCACCTCGAGGCGGGTCATACGGATCTTCTTCCTTGTTATCAGGTGTAGTCGCGAGGGGTGTTTGAGTCCCCGATTTGGACGATTTAGCGAGTAGCTTCTCCTTGAAGTAGTCCGCGACGCTTTTAGTAGACGTCGTTAGCTTTTCTAGCGTAACAGCACCGTCTTCAATGGGAGTGAGCTTCCCGCCAACTGGGGTCTCGGAACCTGAGGAAGTAGACGGCGTGGGTGCAATACCCAGGATTTCGGCAATGTGTACAGACGATTTGGAGGCAATTGATTTGGACGCGATCGCTCGCGCACGATGACTGTGGGCGGCTGGCTCAGTCAACGTTCATCAAGGAAATGAGTTGAACTTACGCCCTGTGTCGAGGAATAACCGGTTTGCTAGGCGCAGCCGGTTTTGCGATTTTCGTGTCATCCTCTTGGGTATTAGCACCCTTCGTAGTCTCCACACCATCCACCCCATTTTCCAAATCCTTCTTTCGCTTTTTCTTCGCCTTTTCCTCTGATTTCTCCTTCCGTTTCCGCTTCTGCTTCTCTTCCACCGCACTGCCATCGCTGTCTTCCTCTTCATCCACAGTTTTCACAATCCCCTCCCCGACTTCTTTCGAGTCGTCTTGAATGTTTTCATTCAGTCGCTTCAAGAGATTCTCGAAATCCTTGTTTTGCTTCCATGCGATGCCATTGGGGTCCCTTTGATGTGCAGCACCAATACCTAACATGTCAAGCTTGTGGGTGACCTTTATATGAGAAGTGCGCCCCTCGCCATTCACTCCAAGGCCTTTGGAGGCGTCCCATCCAAATTTTGAGAGGTAATTGGAGCCAAACTTCGCCGCATCTGTTGGTGGGTATTAGCAGGAGCATTTCAGGAGTTCTTAAAAGACTGACCATCTGCCCAAGCTAGATTACGAGGGTCAGCAGCGATGCGCTGCTTGACTCTCCTCCCTGAAAGTCCCATTCAGAAAGAGTTTTTTAAAAAAAAATACCGTGCTTTTTTTGATGGAAATATAATAATTTAGATTTTGGACTTGATCGCAATGCTTTGTAAGCAAAACGTCATTGAAGTGTCATTAAAGTTCCCGCTAACCGTTCTGCTTAATAAAAATCGAATAGAAAACAATATCGCCTCAAACACTGTAGGCTACTTATTTGCAAGATAGAGTATACAGATTCTTGGTATGTAACGTAAAAGGCGTTAGATATGAGCAAGAAAAGATTTCCCGGAGTTCCGAGTAGGAGAGATAGTACATACAACGAAGACCAGAATGTCGCATTTAAACGTCCGTGCACCAAATCTCCAATTTTCCCTCGGGTTTGCCCTTGGAGCTTTCTCGTGCCGTTTCAATAGCAAGCTCATAATCAGATTCATCTCTCAGAGTGACTTTGCCACCATCCTCGTCTTTAAATTTAGTGTTAAGCCCGTTGATACTTTTGCCAAACTTGGTGGTAAGCTTGTCCATGAATTCTTCAAAGGGCATGTCGGGGCTCAGAGTCATGCCACGAACATCGTCCTGATAGTGGAGCTAACGGAACAATGAGCCAAATTCTATACATAGATGGAACATAGGACTTACTTTGACGCGGATCTTGACCAGCTCAAATGGAATATCTTCATAGTCACCGCTTGCATAGCCTTCCTCTTCTTCGTCATATGTGCTCTGGCCACGGCTGCGCATAGTACCTCGTCTGGTGACCTTCCGGCGAACTCCGCCACCATAGGAACTAGGAGCATAGTTACTAATGGGAGCACTGCGAGAACCTGATCGTGACGGTGGGTAGCTAGGATCCACGTTCGACCGAGCCCAGGCAGCGACGCGATCAGGTGGGGCAGCCGCCCCACCTCCACTACGAATAGGTGGGAGAGAAGACATATCCTCACCACCGTTATCACCATACGAATCAAGGTAGTCATCGTAGAACTGGGTGAGTCGATTATCTGGCTCTGGAAAATAAGCATCAGATTCCTGTCCTACTTGAAACAAATATCCATCAAACCTTTGGCAGAGGACGTCGGTAGATTGATACCGGGACGCTTAACACTCAAGCCTCGGACTGGGCCACCAAATGGAGGTGCTTGCTTTAGACTGTTTACCGTGTTGCTCCTGACCGGGGCAGTGTTAGGTGGAGCCCGAGGTGAGATCGGAGAGGATCCTTTCCCAGACGTCAGTTCACGCGCATTGGCAGGAACGTTGAGGGTAGTCTTTGAACGTTCCAGTGGAGGTGCAGCGGAAAGCGAGCTCTCCTCGCTCACAGGTTCTACGATAGCGATGATGAGACGAAGGTCATGGCTAGATAGTGAAAGACAAACGCACTGACGGGTGCCGCAGGAGCAGTCGCGCTGCGATTGAGATTGTTCTGAGTAATAGTTGAATTGGAGTCTGGGCGATCAACGAATACACCGCTGGGCGATATGCCTTGTTTTAGGCGAGTGCTACCCGTGAAGGTGGTGAAGGTATCTCCGGGATCACTAGCCGCGACGAGTTTCTGAGCAAGCTTGAGAACTTGTCCTGACAAAGATAGACTGAAGAGAACCTACAGCTTTACCCATGTAGTCCTTCGTCACGACATTCTTCAACTTCTTCTCAGACGGTCGATAAAGTACACCAACAGGCTGAAAATAGCATCAAAATCAGGGTCCAGAAAGGATAAATCTGAAGGGCTCACAATACTGAAAACCGTGTAACCCTCCCCTCGATCTTGGATAGCATCGTCGATGACGTTGTGTTCTTCAGTTGCTTTCTCTCCCCTCGCTTTCTCCATATCCGCTAATCCTTCTTGCATGCGACCAAGATACACTTGGGAGAGACCCTTGTTGAAGAGTACCTCAGCCGAAAAAAGTCGAAATTTGAGACCGAGCTGCTCATAATTGCTGTGACGGCACTGTGAGTATGGACAATGACAATAACAATGAAGGTGGACGCACATGTCTTGGTTCCCTCTCAAATACAGGGAGGCGTCCTCGAAATCCTTGTATGCCAAATCGTACCGGGTAAGCAAGAAGTTTGATACGCCGCATTGAAAGTATCTGTATTCAACTTAGGGTCCAACGCATCGACGAAAGAGAGCTCGGACTGACGCAACAGCTAAGTATTGGTCCAGACTAGTGGCTTCTATGAATCGCTGAACGGCAGCTTCATGCTCTCCGAGGGTTGCATAGATAAGCCCCATATTGAACAAAATCTTGGATGAATCAGCAATCCGCTGCAATATCGAGAAATAAGTGTCTGCGGGCCAAACTAATGTTAATGTAACGCACAGTGAAGAGATCGAGTGATTTCTCGAAGTCTTCTTCATCGTATGCCTTGAGGGCAGCAGCCCATGTTTCCAGTTCAGCTTTGAGAGACATGACCAGCCAGTGGTGGGGTTCTGGGGTAAAAGAGTGGATAGAGAAGTCGAGAAAATTAGAAAAGAAGAAAGAAAGAAAGAAAGAGGAGAGGCAAGAAATGAAGCGAGACACAGTCTCCGAAGACGCAAAGGTGGTATAAGATGGCTGGGGTATACTTATAACCTTCGCGACAAGTCTTTGATTGTTGTTGCCAAGGCCTGATATGGCACCCAGCCTGTAACACTAACAATTGACACCAACTCGGTGTCCGTCCACGTCTGTAGATGTCGTCTAGGTTGGTCCAGATACTCATTCCAGACATTCTCCAGGAGGTGAGTGTGGCCTCGTCATTAGCATTCAACAAATGCATTCGTTTCATCGGTCGCCGAGAAATGATCTCTGTTTGATGTACATACTTCAAGAACCCTTGTGCGGTACCGCCAATGCTACCAAGGTAGAAACGTCCTTCGACCTCGCGATGGAAGTCCATATGGAGACCGGCCATCTCGCATGTACTTATGTAGTCTCGAGATCCATTATTTGTCGTCGTCATCTACGTAAACAACTGCGGTATAGATCATCCATGGGAACAGCCCCGAGTATGTAGAATTATCACTACTGCGCTGTGTTATACTTAATGCAAGTTATTAAGATACGGAATGTCAATATAAATTACATTGTCTGATCCTCACAAGGAACGTGAGTCTAATAGCCCGTAGGTCGGGAATGTGACTTGGAAGTGTCGTACGCCCGAATCAGTTTGGCTTGATCCTGCTTGCCATTCTCTGTTTGACTGAACGCAAAACCACGGTTTCGTCGCATGCGCTGAGTTGCTCGAACTTTTTTGATCGCCTTTTGGAACCTTGAAGCACCAAGATTAGAAACGTCATCGGCCACCTTCCACAACACTTACTGTTCCTGCCGTGGCCGATAATCTGGAATATTGTACTTTTGCAATTCTTGAGCGATGTGATATGAAAGAGGTCGGTAGGTTCGCCGATAACTGTTATGTGCGTGAGCAGCTGGAACTCTCAAAAGAAAAGGATCAGGATGCAATACGTACTATTTCCACGCAAAGTCACGGGCAAGACAAAACATTGGAATCAAAAGAAGGACAAAATAAAAGACTGCGTTAGTCCACAGACGTGGAACAATGCCAGCGTACTCGGTGGAGAACCCTATGGCTGGTGCAACTACAGCATATAGAGGCAAGAAGAGCATCGTAAAGGCAAACGATCCGGGAATGGCTAACGACCACAATCAAAAATACGTTTTTAACTGGGAGGATTAACTCACCTGCGACGGTGTACTTGGTCCAGAGACTGCACGAAGAAGATAGTAAATAGAGGCGGCTGTGAGGTGAAAATCACTTACTCTGAGATGAGCGCGGCCTTTCCAAGAACTGTAAGAAGGACAGCAAGATACAGTGTCGTACCCCAGAACCAATGTCCGGAATCAAGCCCATCAGCTTGCTTGAGATCTCCCCAGAAAAGAATGACAGAGAAGCCAAACAAGAGCTGGTAGGAAAGAAATGATATGAGACTTTGAAAAGGCAGCTTATGCTGGATGTAATGACGCACGATACTATGGTACAACGCGTTCGCAATCCAAAGCCAGAAGGCTGTTTTGGTGAAAAACTCATTCTTTTGACCAAGCATATAGAGTTGCGGATATCGGTCCAGAATTCGAGCAGAAACAAATTGATCGAAAATGCCGATGACAAGAGGAGGCAAGACAGTGAATACGACATTGTACAACGACAATGTCCAGGACTCGTAGGCAATTTGCCCAGAGAAATTGTTGAAAAAAGAGTACTGTTCAAGAAGTCAATCATTGAAATGCAAGGGAACAGACGTTTGAATGTACCCAGAACTGTGTCATGTACAGTACGATATTCTTGTAGAATGAATCTATTGCGCACCGAAGTCAGAAAAAATCCGTGACAAAGTCCAACCGCATACATAAAATGAGCTTAGAGAGGCGACGGTAACTCCAAGCACCATGAACCAATAATAGTTTCTTTAGATAGCGGAACTGAGAGATTGCAACATCGGCAGAACGAGCCGCTTGGAGACCCTGAAATAGGTATCAGTCACATAGATCCAAGTGACTACGAGATAATAGTACCTCGACCCCAGATATGCCGACTCCAACGTGGGCAGCTTGGATCATACTGACATCATTAGCACCGTCGCCAATGGCGAGAAGGATCGCCTTTTGATTCTTCTTGACAAGCTTGACAACAAGTGCTTTTTGCAACGGGGAGACACGACCTGGGTCGGAAGTTGAGTAGCGGGAACCATCATGGGCGCAAAAACGTACAACAGATGACGGCTTTACACATAATCGCCAGCTCAAGGAAGATCTGAGAAATGTCCTTTTCCAAGGCAAAGCCTAGACTTTTGCCATCTAACACGTCAATCATTTGACAATGAGAAAGGTCGAATTAGCAGGGTGTTATGTTCGTACCGATAACAAGCGCAAGATCTTCCAATTCTCCAGAGTTACGTTGATTTTTGATCGCATTAAGCCGTTTAGTTAGAAATTGTTCAGTTTCACGGGCAGTTTCTTCATTGACTATAATCTGAAAAAAACAGTATTAACAATATTTCCATCGTGGGTAGAAACCACCAACCAAGTTCATCGACTCTGAAATCAATCGACAAGACATTCCAATGTTGATAGCAGTTTCTTGCCGATCTCCCGTAAGTACCCAGACCTGAACAAGGCTCAAATCACGTTTACAGTACCAAGACTGGCATACCATACCTTGATGCCAGCCATTTGCAGTGTATGGATAGTGTCAGGAACACCATCTTGCAGCTTATCCTCTATAGCTGTAGCACCTAAAAGGAAGAGTTCCTTTTCGATCAATTCAGCTGCCTGATCAAGGGCTTCTCCTCGCCCATTGATTGTAGCAGCAGCTTGATTGTAGATGGCGGACCATTGCCGATATTCTTCTTCTGAGATGTCACGATAGGCCAGACATAGAGTTCGAAGACCTTCAGTAGCGTAGCTCTAATTAAATATCTTTGAGTTGACAACCTAATGAATTGTGAAGATAGTCACCTCAAGATGAGCCAAAGTTTTGTCAGTGTAAGGCTGATTCTTGCTCAGTCGCTCCAAGATGACAGTGTCCGCGCCTTTCGTAAAGACCTTGATTTTCCCGTTCGGCGCCCGTATCACGGTCGACATACGCTTCCGTGCAGAGTTAAATTCACAAATGTTGAGAATTTCAAACTCTTGATCTCGTCCCTGGATATTGACAAAGACCGACTTCGGCTTCCGGGTCTGGAGAGAAAGTCAAAGCATTACTAAGGGTATAGAAAAAAACACACATGAAACTGATAGCCCAATAATTCAGCGCCAGCCACCAAAGCCGCCTCGTCCGGACTACTGGCTTGAAAGATTGTTTTACCATTCCTCACTTCAGGAATGACAGTATGGCAGACTGCTAGCAATGTCAAAAATTCCTGCAAAATTTCCCGTTCCCGCTCTTCATCCGCCCCAGGCCCGGACCCCGCGTCCACGAATGGATTAGAATTACGTTCAAGAGTGGCTCTCATCTCAGCAAATGTTTTCCATCCATCCCCACCTTCCGTATCGCGCTTGCTCTCGTCTACCACATCTGCATACGCCACCCCTGCTATACTGCAACAACGAAATTCCATCTCGTTGCACGTAAGTGTTCCAGTTTTGTCGCTGAAAACATATTCGATTTGGCCGAGCTCTTCTACCAAAGAAGAGGTACGACACAGGGCAGGGGTGTCTGTTCGAGCATAGTACATGTCGAGGTCAAAATTGATTAGTAATGCTTGTTGAAACTTGACAACTTCCATTGTGACGATCAACGAGATGGGAATCAGATTATTGTAGAGGATGATGAAAGTAAGGATATCTAAGCGAAAGAGATTACAAAGTTAATGCATTGAGGCACGTTAATTGTAAAGGACCGCAAACCTTCAATAAACCCTTTTGCTAGACTCGCAGTCAGCGCCAAGATTCTATATCTGATCAGAACGACTCACCTCTGCCAGTCAAGGTCGTAGCTTCGGCAAGATACCACTGTTGAGATGAGAAGAACCATGTGCGGATGCTGCTTCCTATAGTAGATCCAACAGAGAGAACAAGTAGAAGGATGAACAAGAAAACAATTTGTACATTAACCTGCCTCTCCACGGCAGTCCGTTTGATAGGAGCAGCACTTACCAGAGATCAGAATCATGACAAATAGAAAAAAGCAACGTAGAACTCACGTCGCATTTCGCATTAGTTTAGTTTCATGTCCAGTGAAGACAGTGAGACCATACACCCAAGGCGTATTTCGGATTTGTGCTCCACGCAAAAGCATCTGGTCTGGTCCTAAAGGCACTTGTTTTGGCATCCCTTCAGGAGTAATGAGGTCCAGTGTTCCTTCGTAAGTATATAAAGAATTGTTGGGGTGTTCTGAGCGAAGAGAGCCACGCAGCGTGCTGACAAGAGATGGAGCTATGAGCGATGATGTATGCGGTGATGCTTGCTTAATCTTGAGATTGGTCTCTCTGTTGTCAAATAGGAATTGGAGTAGTTAGATTGATGGAAAGCAATTTCGCGCACCCGTCCAAATTCGACGTTTCGACATAGCAAAGGCCCTCCGGTTCGCTTGAGCTTATGAGGATCATATCGGCAGGAATGAAATCATCGCTCTCCAGTCGAACAACATCTCCGACTTTAATATCCTTCCACTTCTTCTCTGTGAAGGCTGACTGAGAAGTAAGGACTTTTGCCTTCCGTGCGTTGAGTTCCGCGTCTGATTGATGTCGTTTCTAAGGGTCAATGAGGGCCGAACAAATCACATCGAGGTTTCAGGGACTTACCAAGTCTTCTTGGACTTCTTTGAAAGCTGAAGCCAAGAGAACTACCGCCAGCGGTACAATTGTAGTATAGGGATTTGTGGGTGATACACCGGGAATTTGCTGGATACATGCGGTGAAGAGGAAAAACAAATTGGCGTATTTAGAGAATTGCTCTGATGATCGAGGGATTGAGGCTCGAAATATACAAGATTTCGAAGTAGACGTACCGAATAAGAACTTGGGTATAAAGGTGGCAAGGTTGTATTTGGATGTCGAAACAGAATTGAATGAAAATTCGCCGTTGGCTGCGCTATTATTGAGTGCAATAATCCGCTCTCCTGTAAGCACCTTTTCCTTTTTCCATGGCCACTTCCATCTCCATTCTCGTTTCCTAGCCGGAGGCTTCGCGAGCTGAGCCGGAGGCATTTGCTGAAAGTCGTCATCGAAATTCCAGTCCGGTGGAACTCCGTCACCCAAGCTTAGTTTCGAAGGACCTGCACCGGCAGGTGGCACTGCAGAACGAGCAAGAGGCAAACCGCTATCTTGAGACTCCATTGCCTTCCGTCTACCGAATGCAGAGTCCGGCACGTTGTCGTCATCATCATCGAAGAACGGGTCCATTGCCGGCTGCGGTTGGTCGGAATAAGGAACCGTTGAGGAAGACGGGGGATATCCATTATAGATATGGTCCGCTTGCATGAGGTACAGAAAACGCATGCTCTGAACCGGGGACTGGTACGTAAACCGGATTGACGCTCAGTGCCACATCTGTGTTTTGCTTCTCCTTGAGGAGTCGATTCTTGTATGCTGAGACAATGTAGCAGGCATCTTCATGATAACCAGTCAACTAAGAACTATAAAACCACATTCAAATCTAACTCACACATTTGAATCACGATTGGGACGATAGCTGAGACTATGACGGCTCCCTGAGGTATTTGGGCATATTCTTCACATATATTGAGAGTAGAGCCATTGTTCTTCACAAAACAGTCTGAGCCAGTCTCATGTCTCAAGCTATAGAAGCTAATGAGGCCATAGATCGTGACTGCGATCTGGAGGATGAGCGTCACATAGAGGACGAAGAGGTACGTCTTGATGGCTCCTAATTTTTTTGCGAGAGCGCCAATGAAGCTGATTGAGAGTCAATGCACTGAACCTTTGAACAAGAGGCAGACTAACCCAGTCAAGCATATGAGAGCGCTTGCTGTGTAAACAACTCCAATGAGGATGATGCCCGTCTTGAGCTGCTGGGTTAGCTGAGATTCTAACGAGTATTTCATGTCAAATACCCAAAAAGTCTCAAAAGGACTTACCACTATTTGCGATGAAAAGCGACCACCAGACCGCTGCGGCAGTAACTCCCGTGATGATGAATTGGATGAACGCAATGACAAGGACACCAAGGCGAAGAGGCAAACAACAAAGGAATTTGGCTGCCATTGAGGACTGAGACGGTTGAGAATGAAAGATAGATGGGATTTATGCTGTAGGCCTGCTGCAAAGCAGTGCTCCGCAAAGGAGCTTAACATGCTGGGCCCTTGTGGGCTCAGCGCTTCGCGCCAGCGCTCAGGGACGGAGGCTTGGCGGTGCCGATGAGGCTGTGTCACCGCAAACACCGCGTTGTTTGTGGCTCTTTGTTCCAGGATCGATACGCGCCCAAGGGTTGACTGCTCCAATTATCATTCAATTCCTGGGTCCCTCTCACTGTTTGAAGCGGAACCATGCAAAGACACAGCTTCACTGCCCTCAACTCCACCTTTGTCGTCGACTCCGAATACCAATTCGTCAAGGAGCTCGGTCAGGGCGCGTATGGATGTGTCGTAGCCGCCACCCATCGTCGATCAGGTGAAGGATGTGCCATTAAGAAGATCACCAACATCAATACCAAGGTTTATTTCATCGCTGCCGTTGCGGTGCTTTCGCCTCATCTGCTCATTTTAGCGTATCCTCACCAAGAGATGCTTACGCGAGATCAGGTATGCGCCCGCGATCCTGTTAAGCGCCGCTGACCTGGGATGATCAGGCTCTTGCATCACTTCCGTGGACACAAGAACGTGTGTCCTGTAATATATCTGGAACGTCCCGATAGTTCTAATCTCTCCTAGATTACATGTCTATATGATATGGACATTGTCTTTCAACCGAGCGGGAACTTTGATGAAGTCTATCTCTATGTAAGGTGCAATGACTTTGGATATTGATTTATCTGAGAATTTCACTTTTAGGAAGAACTCATGGAGGCAGATCTCCACGCGATTGTGAGTATCAAGGCCTGTGCCTAACAATTTCTTTCGCTAACTATTCAACCATAGATCCGCTCGAGGCAACCTCTTACAGATGCCCACTTCCAATCCTTCTTATATCAAACACTATGCGGATTAAAGTATATACACTCTGCTAACGTTTTGCATCGCGATCTCAAGCCCGGAAATCTCCTCGTCAATGCTGATTGCGACCTCAAGATCTGTGACTTCGGACTAGCGAGAGGTTATACCCCAGGTGGAGGGACATCCCGTGCGGCTGGAAATCAAGGCTTCATGACCGAATATGTTGCTACTCGGTGGTACCGAGCGCCTGAAATCATGCTGAGCTTTGGGAACTATGTGAGATGTGCATTCAAACACATTTGCGGATACCAGTCTGATTACTAGCCAAATAGACCACGGCTATAGATGTGTGGTCAGTCGGCTGTATCCTGGCTGAATTGCTTGGAGGCAAGCCGATCTTCAAAGGTCGCGAGTAAGCCATGGGGACCATTCCCTGTTGAAGAACGCGTGACTGACCAATTGGCAGTTATGTTGACCAGCTCAACCAAGTACTTCATTACCTCGGAACGCCATCAGAAGACACTTTGCGACGCGTTGGTTCCCCGCGTGTATGTCAACCTGCCCCTAACAGATGTCCTTTGTTGAAACATTCTTTGTATAGGCCCAGGATTATATTCGGTCGCTTCCAATCAAACCCAGGGTGCCATTTTCGACCCTCTTCCCTTATGCGAATCCCCTAGCCACCGATCTTCTCTCGCAAATGCTGTGCTTCGACCCAGCCAAGAGAATTAGCTGTGAACAGGCCTTGAACCACCCATACTTCCAGGTTTGGCATGACCCTGCTGATGAGCCCGTCTGTGAGAAGGTATGTTCGTCCCAAATTCAGGACATTGATGAACATGATCCTTAAGTCTGGTCCCAGAAATTTGATTTCAGCTTTGAAGAGGAAGATAGCATTGAAGGTATGAAGAAGCTCATCGTCGAAGAGGTCAATGCTTTCCGTGCCGAGGTCCGCGCTCAAGCAAGAGCGTCTGGACAGATACGCCGCCAAGAGAGGTTTGTCAATGCTTTACACATTATTCTTGCTTCGCTCAACGTCGCAGTTTGCCAATCCCCTCGCGAGAGGAAATTCTTAACTCCCCTGTCCAGGAACATGGGCCCATGCATGGAGCCACCTCTTCATTCACTGCGCCAGTGCCAGTTGATCGCCCTGCCAGCCCTATCATGGATGATCCCAGTGAAGAACTTGAACGTGAATTAGCCAGCACCCATCTCGGTGGTGGTGTCAGAGCATAGTGAATGTCATGCTAACAGAAAGGTGATCTGAGTCTATTTGTAGAAATATTGATATCCCTGTATTTGTTTTTTCTATGTGGAATTAGTTACTCGCCCAAAATTATCATTCTTTTCAACCTTCATCCTGGATTCTGCACTAGGATTGTATATAAATATGAGAGAACAATAGCATGGTTGTAAATTGTAAGTCTTTAGTCCGTTTTAGTAGCTGAATTATTGAACAGTTGCGCCTTTCACTGTTTGTATGAATGCCAGGACTTTATCGAGGTCCTTGCCTCTGCGATCTTCAGTTTCGACACCACTGCTCACGTCGACAGCCCATGGACGAACTACCTTGATCGCTTCCGCAACGTTGGTGGGGTTGAGACCACCAGCAAGAATGATGGGAAGAGGAAGCTTAGAAGGTGCAGCTTTAACCGGAGTCACAGCCACAGGAGTGTCTTCCTTCATTTCCCCATCGTTCACCGATGGGGTTGGTTGAATGAGAGGGGAGAAAGAATAAGCCGACCTTACTATTTCTCCTGCATCAACAATGCTCCTAGCAAAGTCCCAGTCAACAACTTTTCCAGAGCCGCCACTCAGTTTGCTGCCGTCGTCTCGCAGACTGTCGAGGAGTACGAACTGATGGGCACCAGTTCTCGTGATACCATCCGCACCGGATCCTTTTCCAACGTGGAAGACACGAATGACAGGTACAGGGATGTGATGCGCCAGATCAATAGGTTCAGACCCATGCAGTTGGACGAGATCCAACTGGGCGTAAGAAACGGTGTGGAGGATTTCTGTAAGGGACGCATCTTGGAAGACGCCTACCAGAAGAGGGCGCGACGTAGACGCGGAGAGACGTGATGCATGAGCACTAAACCACGGGCTATTGCCAACTTCAGGTGGTGGAGGCGAAGGCGAAGCATTCGAATAGCGCAAAGTTCGGATGGCTGCTGATATATTTTTGGCAGTTTCCAAATCAATGTGGCTTTTTGCCGTTTTGACAAACATCAGGCCAAGCATATCCGCGCCGGCTTGAGCAACAGCAAGTGCCTCGTCTTTGGACCGGATGCCACAGATTTTCACCAAAGGCCGAAACTTCTGCCATAGGGATGACAAGTCTGAACGGGCTGGTAACGAAAGAAGATGACGAATAAATGAAGCAGGATCTTCTGCACGCATAAGACTCTCGCCGATGAGGACGGCTTTTACGTTGTCGGATGAATATCGCTGGATATCTTCTGGTGAGGAAATACCGCTCAAGGCACACAGAATCACGTCCTTCCCCTCGACCATATCGCTCAAGCGGCTGGTAGTCCCCATGTCGACCTTGAAATCATGGAGATTCCTGTTATTGACCCCAATGACCTTGGCTGGAAGTGAGAGAGCCAATTCCATCTCCTTTGCGTTGTTGACTTCAACCAACGGCTCCATCCCTAATTCCAGGCTATATTTATAGAGGTCTCTAAGCAGTGCTTCGGGAAGCATGCTTACGATGAGCAAAACGGTATCTGCACCCCAAATGCGTGCTTCAAGCACCTGGTAACGACTCAGGATAAAATCCTTTCGGAGAATGGCTGGCCTGTTTGGAAGGTGCGCTACGCTAAGGCGAGCATGAAGCATATCCTGTAACGACCCTTTAAACCATTGAGGTTCAGTCAAGACGGATATGGTTTGTGCACCCGCAAGAGCATAAGTCAAAGCCTGAGCGGCAGGAGATGTAGAGAGAGAGATAGGGCCTTTGGAGGGAGAAGCACGTTTGATCTCAGCAAACAGAGCTGGGCTATCTGATTCTGTCTGTTTGATGCGCCGCACAAACGGGATTAGCGGTGGTGCAACGTTGAGATGATAAAGGGTTTCCAGGTCAGCAAAGGTGGTCCCGGGAATCGACTGAGCCAAAGCAACGTCCTTGAGTCGTTGCGCATATATTTTTTCGAGTATGGTAGGCGCCTTCGCTGTAGCACTCGCGTCCGAGGTAATCTCTTTTGAAAGAGCCTCTACAGGGAACGGTGGGAGGGTATTATCAAGAACATCTAAATGAGGGTTTTCTTCCCATAACCCACCCCGCAAAGAGAGAAAGTTGCGGATGAGGTCATCTCCCCCTTCGCTGAGAATACTTTCTGGATGATATTGGACGGCTTCTAGAGCGTATTTGCGATGTCGTACACCCATGATGACCCCAGAATCGGAGATGGACGTGATAGCGAGATCGGGGGGTAATGTAGTATGAGACGCGCTCAGGGAATGGTAGCGGATAGATTTGATTCCCTGCGGAATTCCTTTGAAGCACCCTCTATTGTCATGGCGGATGCGGCTGACTTTGCCATGCATGATCTCTCCGGCATACCTAAAAAATATCATTTCAACCGTCATGGTCGACTTGTCAGATTCTGGAGAAAGGCACTCACCCGATCTCTCCTCCATGTAAGTCTACGAGACATTCGAGCCCCATGCAGACCCCAAATATAGGAACCTTGCCCTTAAAATAGTCGATAGCAGCCTTGGATATTCCTGAGTCAGTTTGTGGATGACCTGGTCCGGGTGAAATTATCAAAGAATTAATCTTCAATTGGGGAAAGGATTCAGGTTGAATGGCATCGTTCCTGATGACGGTGACGTTAGCTCCTAGAAGAGATATCTGCTGGTAGAGGTTCCATGTAAACGAGTCAAAATTGTCGATCATGAGAACATCGATTTGGCCAGCCAAGGCTGGCGGAAGTGGGGGCGCAGACATGATAACAGGGGCAGAATGAGGCTGGTAGAATGCGACAGGGTAGAGGTACTTATAATTTTACGTTGAGCCAGGTAAATAGTCACTTGACTCGAGCCAGTGACTCTGAAGGTGCTACTTAACTATGGTACAACGATCGATCAGATAAGCCGATCACTCGGTACGTTCAAACATCGACTCCGAGTCGGGTGAAACGAATATGTAACATCTTGAACTTTGAAACTATCAACACGATAGAACTGTAAATATACCGAGAGAATCAAGAGGAAGGCGAGTCCTGATGACCCAACAGGTAAGACATCGCGTTGAACGCAGCCCAAGGAACAAATTCTTTGCAAGAGAGTTTGTATTAGCAGGGAGTGTGTCGACCGACAGTCGAACCGGCTTACGAGGAGTCATATGTCCGCTAAAGTAAAACTCAACGTCTATGACACGTAATCAGCATGATCGTACACTCTTTCGTCAATTCGAAACGTACATGTGAGCCCACGCTCGATATGCATGTTTCCATATACTCCCATATCTTTAACCAGGAAGTTCTCAGATTCAATTGGTGTCTGGAAGCCTTGAGCACCACCCCAGGTCATGTTCCTATACAAATATAATGTTAACGACCCTGGCGTGAGTCCAGGAAAAAACGTACTGAATTGCAATCCGAGTCCCTTCGGCTACGAGAATGAAGTCCTGGGATGTCACTTCGATACCACTCAGGAATATGCAGAAATTGAGAATGCGCACCGCCAAGCCATGTACAATGACTGTCCGCACTGATTTCTCTATCACATTTGGTAGAACACTCAGGGTAGAAGGAATCGATTGGTCACGTCCGACGTAGACTGAACGACTTGAGCATGTGCTCCAAGTGATGTGAGGTGCATGAATAGCATCTTGCACCTAAGGACACCGCATTATCGTGATATATGACGGCAAGGTTGATTTCGACTTACATCAGTCCTAAGATAATTTAAATAAGTATGGCAGATGAAGGAGCGGCTATTCATCACCTACCTGTTAAAGTAGATGAATTCCTGCGTAGAACGCGGGAACCCCAGAACACTCCCTAACGTGAATTGAATAAGCACATCGTTGAAAAGTAAGAGTAATTTTACACAAATTAGGCCAGGTGTCGGAAACCCTGATGTAAATCAATACTATGGATATTGTTTTCAAACATCTTGTTACAGACTTACCGGTAAACATCAAACACCGGGTTGAGACTGTGCCTAATGGTAAAGAAGTGCAGAGCAGAAAGATGGGAGGAACGCACAGGCTAACAGCGCGTTGGATGGCATTGTGAATTCGGCAGGCCGGTGTCACTGTGAACGTGCCGTTCGTCGCAACTGGAAGTGGAAGTTGTCCCTTTGGCGGGTAAGTTACAAATTTATCAAGGTAATCCGTATATCCGCATTCATCAGATATCGTTTGAAGGGTTGCCCAAAAGGTACTGTTGAATGGGAAGAGGTTCTTGTTGGCCTGAGAGAAATGCGTTTGAATAGAGTCACCAACTCCAGATGCGAAAAGTTCATTACCTGGGCGAAGCGAAGCGCAGGGATCTCCTCTTGAACAACATCATACGAGAGTGATGGGTCTGCGATCCATATGCCTTTCAAATTGAGGTCTAGTCCGGGGTGTTCATAGATCCAATTAGCAATATACGGTACATCTGTCGGAAATAAGACTCATGTTTTGATTTTCTTTGTTTTACGAATCCTCACAGAATCCTGCATACTAGTCTCTGTCAGTGAGGGTTTGGAGAACACAGAAAGCAAAAACTAACACTTTCTCCGGCCAAGAACAAATTATTCCCTTTAAGTTCGCTGAAGACTTCCAAAAATTGTCCCAGAAATCCGGTCAACTGAGCTGCCAGTTCGTCGTCATTGGTGATATTCGGAGTGCCTTGAGTAAATCCAGTCTGAGATTGAAATGAATGAGCTGTGGTGAAGAATGGGGATCAGAGGCACTCACCCCGACTGGCTGCTCCACCCAGAGGACATGGGAGAGGTTCGTCCAGGACCACCGATTACTACGATCCTTCGGGTCAAGAGGCTGATCGAAAGAAAGTTGCTAAGATTGCTCACGGTGTGGGCTTGGCTTGGCCCCATGACCATGCTATAAAATAATCAAGATAAAGTGGGAACCATGACTATAATTGTACACACAGATAGGGCCATTTTCTTGCAAGAAACCCTCAAGGGACGAACAGCCCGGGCCGCCTTGATTATAAAAGGTGTGTCAATTCCCGTGGTCACCAACGCAGAGCGAACATACCGTTCGTCCAGAATGTGAGATCCTTTGTATTGGACGCATTATTAGTAGGCCAGAACCTATTAAGTTTTCAGTTGATGTTATGCGAGTAGAATTTGTATGCGTATTATACCAGAAAAAGAGCTTTCGTGTCTCGTCCTTATTCCCAGAAATGGGCAACAACCCAGCATAGGACGGTCCAGCGTCAAAGTCAACTGAAATGAGAATGATTCGCCGAGACCGAGAATGACACAACTCGACTCGCCTTCAGGTATGGTGGTGCCATCGACCAGAAACTCCTTGGCAGCAGGGTTGTTGAAGGTCATAGTCGTGGCTGGCCTTGAACTCTGGGGGTCCGACACGGGGCCCAGGAAATTACGCATTCGCTGGATCTGTTCCTGCTGGATAGCTATGGCATCATCCATACCCTGCATGGCGCCACCGGAAGCTGCAATACTATGGACTGTTGCGACAATCCCAAGGAATACAGAAAAACAACGTCTGAATGCCAACATAGTGCTGAGCCTGATTGCTGAGAAAGTTGGACCAATGTTCATACCATTGTTTACGCTGTTGAATTTATAGTAGTTCTATATCACAAGAATAGAAGCAAGGCGCAAGGATATGTTATCAGAAGGCGAGCATTCACCATAAACCGCGTGGACAAATAATGAATGATAAGATAATGGCAAATAACATGTTGTCTCACTGTTGCTTTAGTACTTGCATTCTCCTAAGTTGAGGATTTATGTCGCAAACGCCACGGAACTCTGGTGACTAAACCATTTAACCTTTGAGATTCAACTTCATAATAGAGGGTGCAGATATTCGTTTTATAAATAGTTTCGCAACGCAGCATGTGAAGAGGTCATCATGCTGAGATCTGAACAGAAAGCATAAGGAGTCCAGGATCGTGACCATTGATAAGAAATTCATAGAACACTAAAATCAGTACACAAGAGTCTAAAAAAGGGACCACCAAGACTGTTCGTTGCATGGCCCGATTGCCTTGCTCAAAGACATAGGATACTCTGGTTGACTGAGGGCGGTTGACGCCGCCTTCCGAGTGAACTAAGCAAGAAGCCACAATACAGACACAGCAAGCCGCTGATGTAGCCTCAGGGAGCAGATGGGAGACAACCGTGACTAACCAAATCGTTAGGGGGTCGTCACGGCATGGCGGGTGAGGCCGGTGACCGGTGAGGGCGGGTGTGCCTTAGTCTCCTAAAGCAGACTTTGATGATATCAGATGATCATAGTCGATAGGTGTGACTGTCAGAAGCTGTCAGAGATGAGAATTTTCAATACATAAGTACGTCTGCAGTATGTATATTATTAATCATTGACCATACATAGGTGTTTTCTGCCCACAGCCTTATGGTTGCAGTTTGCGGAAAGCTATGTAATTGTCTATAAATCGAACTCACCTCTACTGACGATTTTTACGAACGACTGAAAATCTTGATTAACGATCCCAGCTCTTCCAGCTAGTACTCATCGACAGGTTCCCAACTAGTTACTCTTACTACCTCTTACATAAGATTTGACCTTGGCGACTCCTGAGCTTCTTGAATGTCGTCGAACGCTACCTGCCACCACCAAGAAAGATCAGAAGATGGGCCGCCTTTGTTACAGAATGGTGATATCGTGTTCCAAGGTCAGTATGATATGGATTCCTAAACCGCGATGTGACCTCGAGCTCTAATCATCGATTATCTTCTCCAGTTTACCGTAGATACAGCGTTCATTTTGGTCGACTCCCAGGGTCATTTTGATCACTGTAATCGCAGATTGGCTGGATAATATTGGGATTTTTCGCTATATTTGGAACCCTGGTGTCCTTTTGGTTGATAGATAAGCAACTTCAATGGTATACCAATGTAGCCCCTTCTTTATTGCAATTACTTACCGCCTGAAGAAGCCTCACGACTGTTTCCTTAGAAACAGGAACAAAGATGTACGTACTTTACTACGCATAAGAAGTGCTTGACAAATCCTGATTTTCTTCAAGATATCGTTCGAATCCTTTTCATGATACCCATATACACCCTTGTGAGCTTCGCGTCTTTCCTTTTCTGGGCATAGGATTCTTTCGTTTTGATCTCATAAAATACGTCTCTAATATAAGGTCGACTAGAACCACTCTACAGTGCTGATTCTCATCCGAGATGCCTACGAATCGACGGTTCTGACGTCTTTCTTCTATCTGCTACTGACGTATATCTCATATGATCCAGAAGAACAGAAGGCTGTTTTCCTTGAGGTTGGGTTATCGCGTGAGGCTGACTGGGAGGCGAGGAAGAAAGGTGAAGAAATAAAGAAATGGATATTCCCTTTGGGGTTCATCCAATGGAAGCCTCAGGTTGGTCGCTGCGCCTTGAGGCATACATAGATTCAAACAATTGTTTTCACAGGATGGTCTTTACTTTCTCCAAATCACTAAATGGGGTATTCTGCAATACTGTATAATCCGTCCAATGTATGTGAAGTTCCAACTAACCTCATATCATGTACATCATGTTTTAAAGTAAATCTTGATTCAAAGGACGACCCTAATCGCAATAATTTTGGACTATTTGGGTCTATACTGTGAACAGTCCTGGGGACTTGGTTGGGGTCATATTTACGTGAGTTCTTTTATTCAAATTTCCTTGTAAATAAACTGTTATGATCTCAATTATTCGACCTACTATTGGGCTTCCCTACTGTTCAGATACCCGCTATCGTCTCGATTTCCGTTACAATCGCCATGTATTGCCTGATACAATTGTATGTCCCAATTTCTGCAAACCTTGCCCCTCACCGCCCGTTGTTGCGCCTGTTCG